>JASDQU010437096.1:116435-145902 GCA_032191745.1 Picea mariana | reverse complement strand
AAAATAGAAAAATCTTTATTAAGATGAGTGCAGTCCTACTCATGGCACCTTGGGTCAGGGTTGAATTGATAGTTCAAATTTACTTATTTATTTACTTTCCATTTAAAATTTTCATGATGATACTACGTTTTCGAAAAGAAATATTTAATGAAAAGCAGAGAGAAAAAGATTTAAAGTGGACTTCCCTGACAACATTCATATTATGGTTCTCTTGGTGTGCCCACTTGTGTTCATAACTGCACTATTACACAAAGAAATATTGATAAATAAAACTAAAGGAAAACCTACTTCTGAACATACTCTAACTACTAAATAGATCAAAACGCTAAGAAAAATCGTATTTCCAATGCAGCCACAAGAGCATCTTCAATCCTGCACGGCATAAAAAATTGAAAATTAGAATAAAAGAATGTAGTATTTGTAGATGAAAAAGTAATATGTCATGCTTACCTCCTATATATTCTTTTAAAAACAAAACAAGAACGACCTTACCATTCTTTTGAAACTTCTTGATGTATGAATCCTCCAACTATTCTGCAATTTGGTCGTGATATGGGTCATAATGGCATGGAAGAACATAAACAAGTTTGGAAAACTTGTCAATATTATGGGGACCTAACATAACCGTCTGCCAAAGCCGAAATGCTCCATCATCCTGACAATTCTCCAAGTGTTCATCAATTTCTTCATACAGAGGATCTAAAAAAATCATGTGATGCTTACTTCCTAGATATTTAGGTAAAAACAAGTCAAGCACAACTTTATCTTTATTATGAAGATTTTTCATATACGAATCTTCAAGACAATCTAAGATCCTGTCATAAAGATTAGGATGCAAACTATGAATTTGATTAAATGGATATATCAATGAGGAACACATCATAAGAGGATTCATGACATCAGTTAGATTATTGGTTTGAACGCTTCCTTTGATGAGATTGATCGTTTCAAAATGTGAAGCATAAACATTAAAATGTGAACTAATCAAAGAACGAATATGCAATGTAGAATATTCGATATCCATAAGGATGAGTGCATTATATTTTTCAAAAATAAATCATGTAAAATCTTCTTGCAACATGTCATTTTTCCATTCGAGTGATGAAAGTGAAAGAGCATCAAATCCAACTTGATAAGTGTTATGTTTGGAATTAGTTTCACCAAATTTTGGAATATCGAAAAGATTGGATTGTGGTGGCAAAGAGTAAGATACCGTGGGTAAAGTATCAAATCCACCAGAATCTAAGAAGAGATCGAGATATAAAGAGTAAAAGGAATCAGAAATAAGTACATGAAAATAATATCTTGAGCTATGATATTTAACAATGGTATTCTCAAGACATTCCTCTTCATTTTCCTTAAAAATTTCACTCTGTTTTGGTGATAAATTCTTCAACATAATACGATCATCTAAATTTTCCTCCTATAGGATAGATAATTCAAAATTTTCATGAAAACTATTTGATCTTTCATGTTGATAAGGTACGATTTGTAGATGGGGGTTTAAGGTTTCTTCTTCCAAATGCAGATCTACATCTCTAATCAGTTTCATTGGAATGTTAGAATGCTTAAGATCATTTTCATCACCTAAGTCTTCTTCAATAACTGAATTTAAATACTTATTGGAGCAAGAGTTAGGAGAACGAGGACATTCACCTTGACGCAACATCGAATCTTCTTCCACGATGGTCGAGAACTGAAAATACAATGATTTAGAGGAAAAACCAATTTGATTGTCAGTAAGAACATTTTCAATAGATTTTACCTCCCTTTTTTGTTCAACATTTTCAGATGCATCCCTCTCATCCCGTGAACACAATTCTTCTTGCAATTGAGTGATAGTATTTGTAACTACTTCATCATTTGCGATCGAATATGACTAGATGCAAGCATCATAGAGGAGATTTAATACAAATGACATGTCATCAAGATTAAATTTACAAAGAACATGATGGATTCAGGTCGAAAATCCTTTTGAAGATGAATCGTCATTGATTAACAAAGTCTGAAATTCTTCACATAATTGATTGTAATCATAGATTTCAAAAGCATTTAAAAATTCATCTACAAACTGAAACCAATCAAAAATGTGATATGTTGGAAAAGACTCAAACCAATGTTTAATCTGACCCCTGAAAGTAAAAGCAAACAATCTGCAAAAAACCTTTAAATCAGAAATATCATGCTTGATGCATTTACACCAAAACTTGTTAATATGGTATTTTGCAGATACATTCCCCCCACCATCGAAGGTGAGTTTGGACAAGAGAGAGACTGTCTTTTTGGAGATATCAGGTAATGAGAAGTGGAAAGCATGTTCCAACATAGTGATTTGGGGAGCCATGGGAAATTAATTAAATTTGAAACAAAGAATCCTCTAGGGCTAGCTTGTCAGTCTGTCCCTCCTTCTAGTGCCATTTGTTGACGGGAAAATTTGACATGTCGTCAACTGGAAGAATAGATCCGGTCTGGGGTTGTCTAAATAACCCAAGCCGTTTGGTGTAACCTATTATGACGGGTTAAATGGCTCCGTTAGCCAACTAGGGTCCTAAAGATAGAAAAATAAAATAAACTAACTAAAGAAAATATTCTAACAATTGACACAAAAAGTACAAATATTTATCTAAGAATGTGAATATACAAATGATTATGAACAGTTTATATATAGTTTACAATATTTGCATGAAATCTTGTGAAAATGATTGTTTGATAAAGTTTATGAATCAAATCTAAAAAACACTTATTTTTGGATTTTTTTAAAAGATATTAAATGAATAAATACTAAATGAATACAATTGAAACAATGACACAAAAATAGTCAAAGCTAATTAATGTAATCGTCGTTTCATTCATAAACAACTTAACTAAATAACACACAGAATAACATGTAGCTGATCAACAAAACTGGTATTATCTTTCTGTGTTGTTTGAGCTCCTGCTTATATTGTTGTTAAGGGAAACCTATAATAGAACAATACTAGCACTTCCAAAATACATTCAAAGAAGTATTTGATATTGGAGTAAATTAATAACAACAGGAAGACAACTAATTAANCATATGATCTTAAGATAATCAATATTTAAGAACGAAAGAAAACTCAATTCTGAGTATTGATATTATCCATCATTTAACATTAGAAATACATTTCACAATAATCAAATGATCGATTGATCACACATAAAAAATGGAATAAGAAATTATGGACAACATATAACATTTAACAGTATGAAAACACCATATGATGACAAGCTAAAGCTAAAATCAACCATAATAACATTTTTATAATACAACAGTAATGGAAGAACAAAATGGAATAAGCATCACACAGGTCTAAAGCCAAATATGAATTGATTTCCCATATTCTTTCTCAAAATCACATGCCCATATTGTAGTCTTGGAAGAATTTTTAAGATAATAGACTCTTAAAGATTGAAAACAAATTAATACATAAATGATAACAATTAATTATGTATTGATAAAAAAGACTAAAGCTAATTTAAATCAATGCATAATCAATTATTAAAAGAATATGAATATATTATAATGAAAATAAAACCATTTTACTCACAGGACAAAAGCCATTAAGCAACCTGGAATTCCATATTCTTCTTTGAAAATACTCGCCCATTCTCCCAAAGATTCCAACCATACATTACTCCATTTGAAAAGAAGAAAAAATTACAAAAGAAATAATATACAAAAGAGAAAGGATTAAAATCCTCCTCTCAATTTCTTCTATCTCCATGGGTCTGAACTTTCTCATATATTTATACAATGAATGAACAGTCTAGGCGTCACTATTAATTTTCACCCCCTGAAATTTTCCTCGTAAAAAGACATCAATATCTCTCCAATCGTGCATTTTTTTGGAAAAATCTCTACAAGGAAGGTAAATGGGTCCATTTTGGTTCTGGGTTTTCAACCATTTCTTCCAATTCTTCACGGTTTGGCTGAAATCATTTCTGTAAAATTGTTTGTCTAATCCTGATGCCTTTCCAAATTTTATCTGTTGTTGCTCATAAAATTATTTGTAGCAATCCAAAATTATTTTTGGATCAATTATCTTGAACGTATTTGGATAATAAAATCAAACTATGATCAAATCCGTATCAAATGTTTGATAATAGAAACATGTGAAACAAAAAGAAACCTAAATTAATAACCTAAAAATTGTGAATAAAACAAAATCTAGAAAAATCAAAAATGAATTTAAACTAACTATAACTTATAAATAAACATTGTTTATAATTTGTTTTCAAATATGATCTAGAAGCTTCAGGTTAATGGAGAAAAAATATTAATTTTAGTTTTTAACAAAATCAAACAAATGATAGATAATTCTTTTATTATTATTATTTTGAAATGAGATGCAAAATGAAAAAAGAATTTAATTAATTAATATCACTAAATGATTTCCTGAAAATGAGAAACCAACCAAGATATTATTTGATGAAGTATTGAATCCATTATTCAAAATAGTCAAACTTTCTAATGAGAAAAAGAAAGAACACATAATCATAATTTAAACGAAAGTAAACAATTGATAAAAATTAACGTTTTTGTTTAAATTGAGATTTTTATGCTTGTTTCTAAATTTTAGCATATACTCTTGTAATGAATGTCTCATACTATAGTGAATGTCTTAAGTTTGTCTCAAAGTAAGCCAAGGTATGGAACTATTTGAAAATCTTGATTCTGTAGCTCATCATAATTATCAAGATTCTAATGGGGGGCCTTTAAATTTTGTAAACATTTAGGGGGAGTTGTCAGGGCCCAACACATTGATGGAGGGGTTGACATAAATATATAAGGGTTGAAATCAATGTCTAAGGGTTGACATCAATGACAACCAACTGTCCAAACCAACTATCCAACAATCTCACCCTTTGGCATTGATGGAAACACCAACGTTGACAGCAACATTGATGCTCCAATGTTCATGCTCCCCATGTGATCATTGCTCCTCATCAATGTTTCTCACTCTCTCTCTTTGAAATCAATGGAAAATGGTATCTCCTATTGGGGATGATCCCCCTATATTTATGCATCTATTATTTCTCTTTATATTTGACCAAAGGTTAACTCCCCCTATCGATATGTCTCCTCTTGATAATGTACCTTCTCTAACCAATCATGGGAAAAATAATAGCTCCCCCTTTGGGTATGTCTCCCACTAACTGCATGCTATTGGTCTTCCTCTCTCTCTCTCTCTCTGATGATTTTCCTTCTCTTCAATATGTAGAGCTACCTGTGAAATGTTTCCTTTCCTCTCTTCTAGTACTCCTTATTTTACATTGGTGTTTCCTCTTGAAATTCACTGATATATATATAAATAAATCATTAATTGATTTCTTCATTCACTTGTAATTTTCACTTGACTATATTGTTCAATTATTTATTTCTAGTGATATAGATTATACTGACAAATTGTCTTTCCCTATTCTTTTGTGCCTTTCACTACTTTCCTTTATGTGGCCAACTGATTCCAACTGATTCTACTGATTCCAATTGTAAATATCATACTATCCATATGACCTGCTAAGCATCTCATGAATCCATATTTGTTCACATGTCACAAATTGTCCATAACTGTACTACTCAATTAGACACAATGATGACCCATTTGTTATTGTACCATTCTGAAGACTTATCTTTGAATATACTATAACTAATCATCACATGTTCCTGTTTATTAGGATGAATCAAATATGTTCATTGATATGATCTATCTTCTCATCAAATTCTACATGTCTAGAACAACCTATACTGAAGATATCTTTGTGCAATAAAATCATAAACTTCTACCTATGTAACTATTAGCTGACACTTATGTGGAAACACTACTTCTCAACCAATCAAATTGTTACTATGTACTTCTTTTATCTAACTACTCTAAATCTTTCTTTGCAACCACTGCTCAAAGGATGGTTCTCTAATCTATCTTTGTTACTGCATGGAATCCCCCTATTCATCATACATATTTATAAGGAGTCTCCAAGTTGGATTTCTTATAACAATACCTTCTTTGATGCATATTAATCTTATTCTTCATCTCTGGATAAATCTTCATTTTCATCCTCTTTCTAAATTCTTTCATCATCCTGAGTTTTGAAAACTTATTCTTCATCCTCTTCCTGAATCCTGACACTTTCCTCTTTTTATGTAAGTTCATCATGATCTTGTGTTGCTGAAAATCATATAAGTAAAATTCCTTAGACATGTTCTTCATTTACCTGCTCTTCTTATTTTTCACTTCTTATCGAAGCCTTCTTATATCTTTCATCAATAGTTTATTTCATGGGAGGCTTTATCATGCTTCTACAATTTCGAATTATGTATCCATAGTTGTGGAAATTGTAACATTAAATATTATGTGGGACCACATAAGCATTTTTTTCCTAATCATTTCTTTCATAAGCTCTGCAATCTACAGATTTATGTCCAAAGTTAGTACAAATAAAAAAAATGACCATAAAATAAATTTTCATACATGGGAGTGAATGATATTCTTTGTGGTGTAGTACTTCTATAATTTCGCCTTAGTTGATCAAGATCTTCTCTTTCACAATGATTGAAACTTTTTTTCTTCCTAAATGTAGAAGGTCTTATGTATTCATTTCTTTCTTATTCTTGTTGATCATGATTCCTTCCTTTGAGAACTTCTGCATAACTCATTTTTTATGGTTCTTTCTTCATGGAGCTTGAACCTTCCTCAAAATGAACATTCTGGTATCCTAGTCTGTATTTTTCATTGTATGGCCTTTGACTGTTAAGGATGTTTTATAACACTTGCGAGCTTTTCAATTTATTTTTGAGATTGATGACTTCAAATTTCAATGTCAGGATTCCCTCTTCGAGTTTCTCACACTCTTTTTCTTTATTTATCATATGTATCTGCATTACTTCTTCCTTTCTTTTTCCTTCTTCAAGTATGTTTTCAAGTGGATGTTTTATTATTTGAATGATTTTTTTTTCTTCCTTTCTCTCTTTATCTCAGTTAAAGAACTTATTAATTCTTCCTCAAGATCCACTTCATCATTTTTCTTATTTTTCGTAGCCATAAAGAGTACTTTATCGGAGTCACTATCGCTTTCATCATCTTCATCAGATGAGGAACTGTCTTATTTTGAGTAGAGACTTTTCTTGAAGACTTTCCTTTTATCTTTCATGTTTCTTTTTTGATATTTATTTTGTTTCTTGGGATATTCCTCTTCATCAATATCTGATGTCTTAGCATAAGGAAACTTATTTGCAAAATGACCAATTTTACCACACTTAAAACATTTTAAGGGAAGAATACCTTTGTACTTGTTGGTTCCTCTCTTCAACTTCCTTACAAAGTTGGCTATTTATTCATCCTCATATGAATCATCTCTACAACTGTGATTTTTCTTTGACTCGAGATTTTTCTTCTTCTTTTTCCTTTTGGATGCTTTAAAAGATTCTTCTTTTGTGGATGGATTTTCATGTACTGTCCTCATTTCATAATCTATAAATATTCCATGTAGTTCATCCATGCTTATCATACCTAGGTTCTCTTTCTTCTAGGGATGAAATCTTCATATTAAATCTCATTGGTATATGCCTTAGTACCTTTTGAGCAATGACTGATTCTTTCATTTCTTCTCCCAAACCTTTAATAGAATTCACTATTTCATCAACTCATAGAAAGTAGGTTGCAATGTACTCCTCTTCTTTCATCTTCAGTTGTTCAAATTGACCTATGTAAGTTTGAATCTTGGCTCCTTTGACTTTGGAATACCCTTCATAAACATTCTGAAGTTTGTCCCATATCTCCTTTGCAGAATCACAATGCATAACCTTGACATATACTGAATCAACCAAACCATTTAGGATGGAAATTTTAGCCCTCAAATTGTTTTGACCGAGTTTCTTTCCATCGTTATATGTTGGAGGAGTTCTAGGATCTTTGTATCCATCTACTACATATTTCCAAACATCAAATCCCTATGCTTGTACATATATTTCATCCTTCTACTCCATAAGGCATAGCTATTTCCATCAAATTGTGGTATTACATTCTTATAAAAACTATTTCTCTCCATGATCTTCCTTATAGTGGTTAAATTGTTTCCTGAAGGAACCTCCTCTAAAACCAATTGTTGGAATATTGATATGGGGGGGGTGAATCAATATTTGCACTTTATACCACTTTTAACCAAAATATATATTCTTTCACTTTATCAACAATTTTCAATAGTTTATCATCTATGTATCATCTATGTATCATCTATGAGTGCATTCAATATATATATCATAAGTATGTAATTATAATAAATATCACATCAACATCACATCAAGAACAAAGTACAACGGTATTTACATGGAAACCCAAATGGGAGAAAACCACAGAATGATTTCTTATATATATCAAGAATTCATTCATAGGAAGCACCAACTTCCCAATTCTCTAGATGAAACTAGAAGAAGGCTACAACCCCCTATTTATAGGATCCAAAATAAAAGAAGCTACAATTCCATGAATTCTATGGCTCTAACTAGAAGGAGGCTACAATCCCTTGGGTTCTCCAACTCCAACTGGAAGGTGGCTACAACCACCTAGCTCTCAGGCTCCAATTGAAGGAAGATCCAACTCCCTAATTCTATGACACCGATAGTAAGGAGGATACAACCCCTTTCCTTTCCCCATCCTACCCCCATAAAATATAAGTGTAGAACAATTGTCATTGACTCTTCCACTATCACTTCCAAAAACTCTTTCATTGTCACTACCGCTGTCACATAAACCTGTAAACTATCAACCTATCATTGTATCCAACCTGTCATTGTAAACATATCATTTTCACATCCACGAAACCATATCCACTCTATTCTACATGCAATTCATGCCAATATCACCAAGAGAATATCTCAAACCATATGATCAACATCACCAACACATGCCTCTACCAAGCATGTACCAACATCACCACATATCATCACAAGGTATGTTTCGCAACCAAGTTCAAATCATGTACCATGCATAAACCATGCTTCAACCTGTATCTGTACCATCAAAAAGTACATCAATCCATGCACCAAGCCTATATCACCACTTGTACCACAACAAGTGCATCAACCATGCACCAACACCTGTATCATCAACACCTGTACCATACCATGTGACAACCATGTATATCAACACCATACCATATACCATAAGATATCATCAATTAAGTGCCTCAACCTTATGCCAAGAATATGTGTCAAATGTGTACCAAGCATATATCAAGATCCCAAACAAGTGCCTCTATCAATGTATCAATACCAATAACATCATCGACCATACACCATGCCAACCATGTAAGTCAAACAAGTGTCATATCACTCATGACATTCCTCAACCAACTACCATAAACCATGAGCCAATGTATCCAAGATTTGTACCAGCAATGTATCTCAACAAGTAGACTTCAATCAACATTCACCATACATCCAATGATGTGCCTCAAGTCATATACCAAGGTCCTCAAATACATGCCTCAAGCATGCTCCTCAACATCAACAAGATACAATATACCAAGCCTCAAGTAAGTACCATAAAATGTAACTAAACTAGAAACCAAACCAAGTAGTAATGCCTCTAATCAATGTACCATCACATTACCAAGATGCACAAAATCACATGTTATCATCACCATGCATGTACCATAAGATATACTATCATCATCATGCATGTAACATAACACCATAATGATAAACCTTAACCCTTACCTCTAATCCTATAGCTGACCTTTTACTTTATAATCTGACATGTAGCTTCTTCCATAGCCAATCAACAACCCAGTACTAACATTTTCCAAAATCTACAAGTTCCTCGCTAGAAAAACACTAGATGACCCATGAGGATTCCTCGCTTGACAGATATACTGCAACCCATGAGGATCTCAGTAATTACGGTTTCAAAAACCCTTTCCTTCTACAGCTCTGAAATTCTTTCTCTTTTCTCACACTTTCTTTGTTTCCTCAAACTTCCCTTCGTATTCACCAAAATACCAAAACTAGACCATAACAATTCACTAGACCATGACAATTTCACTAGATCATAAAATATATTATCAATGAATAAGTGTGTGGATGTGTTCAAATGAATTATTCCTTGAGGTGTATTTATACCAAAGCTAGGTAACTCCCTTCCTTACTTTGGGGCTTCTAGGTTTTTCTTGTTACAACAACTTTACCCCTTTGACTAATTGACTTGTATCCAACTAGGGCTTCTTAACCCTTCCTTGGGGCTTCCAACTTCACAAGGCCATATCACCCTAACTATGAGGAACCACGTGGAATTCCACATATCACCAGAAATGGAACGACATGTATTATCCATATTTGAGTGTATTTCCTGCAATTACACTATCCTTCATGACCAAAATACTCAATCAACTTCGAGTTCCATAACCACACCTCCGAGGATACATGTAAACTACATCAAACGTACCCAACTAACTCACCATCAATCTTGATCAGAGAAATTTCAATCATATGTCCAACATATCTAGACATATCCAAGAGTTCACATCAATATCTAAGGGTTGATATCAATGACAACCAACTGTACAAACTAGTTTTCCAACAATCTCCCACTTTGGCATTGATGGAAGGGTTGAAATAAATCTATAAGGGTTGACATCAATGACAACCAACTATCCAAACTAATTGTCCAACAGTTTTCATGTTTCATTTGGAAAGTTTTATTTTTTGTCTTTTCTTGAGATTTACCATTCGGAAAAAGTTTGGTTTAATCCTTCTATGGTTCAATCTCTTCCATTCAAAATACCTATATTAGGCTCAATACTCAAATAGGGCCTAGATTTGGCCCCTAATTTGGGAATTGGATCGATTTCCAAATCAAGCCCCGCTCTCATCAACTTTGGTGCAGGTGGATCTTGATTTTGAAATTGGTATCAATATCGTAATCAGTCTCTTCCCACTCTTCAAATTTTTTGTATTTTTCAAACTATTGAACAAGTCAAGATCTTCTCTATCTTAATTCCTTATTCGACTCAATCTCAAAATCAAGTTTTCTTATCATTGAGTTATCACTATTTTTATCTAATTTCTAAAATGGATTTGATATCTAAATCAGACCCCAATGAAATTGTTGGATTTCAAACTTGTTCATTGTGCTTTCATTATTTATTATCTCTTCAAACATTATTTGGTGATCATGTCAATCATAAAAAATCATAACCTACTAACACTAACCTGGTGTGGGAAGGTCTTTATTTCCAAATCATTCCTCCCATTTTATAATTCCATGTCATGGGACACTGATTTCTCAATCCACCCTTATGGCCAAGTCAAGTCACCTCTCAATGATTTTCTAATCAATCCCTATTTCTAAAATATGTCCTAACCTCACCTAATGGTATTGTCACGGGCTCCTGATTTTCAAATGGGCCCAATCTGTAGAACATGGTTCATCCAATGTCAAGAATTCACATGCCTCTATTTAATATTTGAATTCGATATTTAATGTATACATTTCAAATTAACATCCCTTTTAATGCATTTCATATCTCAACCTAATTCGACATTACTACAACTTGAATTTATCCACCTTTGAAATTTGGAAATAAATGCATCATATTCTTGGTCTTTAGGTTTAAAATTTTAAATTTACATGCAAAATGCATTAGTTCAAATGATTTGTGCATAAAATAAATGATCTTAATTCCTTCATAACTCTCAAAACATCCAGTTAAATTCAAGAATTTCACCACCTAGGAATTCATTTTTTGTGATTTTTTAGATAAACTCTACATTTATTTCTTTGTATTATGCTTACCTATAGATATTTCCATAATGCTACTGAAAAAGAGAAGGTAACAAGAGGGATTAAATATAGACCGATTGACATATCAAATGAATATTGTAAGGGAATAAATGATATCTAGTGAACATGAACCCACCATTGTTGACTCTTTAGGAAGGAAGATGTTATCTAAAGGAAAACAACCAACGATGAAAGCTAGAGCTACCATAGATACAAAATTGTTCATTCTTGTGGAAACTACATATACTACTAGGTTTAGTGGAGCCCACAAATATAATGAATAATTTCTATTAATTGAAAATGGAGAAGGAATTGGGAATGATGAAGAATTAGATTAAGGTAAAGAAGAAGAGACATCGATAACACATAATCTAAATAAATTCCTTATACACTTTGCAAAAGCTAGATCTCTAGTGATGCCTTGTGCAAAAATGACTGGATACTTAATTCAATATACATAGTTCAACACAAGAATAATTATTATTGATCAAGGAATATGCATTGGATCATTCACCCAAGCATATCTTGAAGACTATTATAAACTATCCAAATTTTAAATTAACTTCACTGATGGTGTTTTGATTCATCCATCGGCATAATTGTTATGATGTCCTTGATGAATGGTATGAAAAAGGGAGAAATTTCAAATATTTAAGAAACAAACCCTTCCTAACCACATCGACAAGTGAATTAAACTCCTTGCTATAATAGAAAGGATTCTAATCTAATTGTAAACTTAATATGTCAAACCACGGATCTATAAACTTATGAAAAGTCATATGCTATATGTGTAGGATATAGATATTTTCTTTATATATGATTCCTAAATGATGGAAAGAAAGAAGTAACTTATAAAATCTACTTAATTTATGTATGTGCGGAAATCAAAACAATCACACATTCATATAAAACAATTTTTTCCACTCTTTATATTCTAATATAAAAAATTCATGAATATTGGAATATTCACCAATACTAAGAGCCGGGGGGGGGGTGAATCAATACTGAGCACTTTTTACCATTTTTTATCACAAAAGTAACTTATCAATGATTCCATTCACTTATGATTGCATTTAACATATAATAAACATATAGCCATAAGTAGTATCATTCAACAATCCATCACTTCATACACATTCCACAAGATCTCTTTACGTGGAAAACCAAATGGGAGAAAACCAAGCAATGTTTTCTTATATCTTCAGAACATTACATTCATAGGAAGCACCAAATTCCAAAATTCTCGAGCACCAACTAGAAGGAGGCACCAACCCCATGTTTACAGGATCCAACCTAAAGGAAGATACAACTCCCTATATTTTCCATCTCCAATTGGAAGGAGGCTCCAACCTGAAGGAAGCTATGCCTCTCTATATTCTCCAACACCAACTATAAGGAGGCTCCAATGCCCTAATTTATAGGCTCCAACATAAAGGAATCTACGACTCCCCATATTCTCCTGCTCCAACCAGAAGGAGGCTCCAACCCCCTTTCCTTGCCCCTTCCTACCTCTCTGAAATATAAATGTAGACTTAACCTGTCACTGAAATGGATAATCAACCTATCACTGTCATTGATAACCAAATTTTCACTATCATTACATATACATAATCATAATCAAACCATATGCATTCACATATATCATATTCCAAGATCACCAAGAACATCTCTCAAAACATATTCCAAACCTCATCAATATAAGCATCCAAACCATGTGCCAAGATATAAATCAAGCATGTGTTATAACCTCCATAAACCATGTACCAAGGATATGCCTAAAAAATACTCCATATCATTCATGATATGCCTCAACCATGTACCAAAATATTTGCTTCAAACATATTCCATATCATTCATGACATGCCTCAACAATGTACCAAAAGATATGCCTCAAATCATGTTCTAAGCATGTACCAAAATATTTCTCAAGCATGTACCAAAATATATAATATGTGCATCAAGAATAAGCCATGATGTCCAAAATAACACCAACATATGTCTCTATCCATGTTCCAAAGACCCTCCAATATATGCCTCAAGGAATATTCTATAACATCAATACGAAAACTTCAATACATATAGAAGAACATACATTTTATAATGTGAGAAACTGTGTGCATAAGATCACATGTCAATAGACCTTATTCAAATTCAACATCAACAAGATAGAATATTCATTAACCTTTTCAACTTCATCAAGAAATAAATTTGTGATTCATCTACTGTAAACCCATAGGAATTTGCACTTTTCCTCATTGTGACCCATGTACATCTGTGCCCTTCTATACTGCAACCCATGAATAACCTCAGAAATTTGTGCCTTTCTCTAGTGTAACCCGTAGATAACCTCAGAAAAATCCTTTCTCTCCTCAAACTCTTTTCTCTTAGGCCAGGTTTTCTTTGTTGATATCATGAATCCTCCTAGCACAAGTGGAGACCCACTACTATTTCCATACCACAAAAACACACTTGCATGGATGGACAAATGAAAGGTTTTTGATGTGTATTTATACTTTTCCAAATAAATCATTTATTTTACTTTAGGGTCGACATGTAACTTCTTGTTTGCAACAAATTTTCTCCTTTATTAATTTTGGGGTCGACTTATAATTGCTCATCCTTAGATCTGGGGATTCTTTACCATACTTCAGGGCTTCAACTTTAAGAGGGAATAAATTCTCAACCGTGAAGAACCATGTGGCGTACCACCTACTATTGGAAAATGCATGATGAAGACTATCCATTTATGATATTTTTGCAAGCATTTGCAATATCCTTCATATTATTTTTCATCAAAGAAAGTTTGGATTCATGACCACACCTCTGGGGATTTTTGTTGAGTTCTTCAAAGTGTCTTCCCATGAGGTACATGCTTAAATCTACACCATAATGGGAACACTTTGGAGAGCTATTCAAATACACCCATCACTTCTAGAGGCTTCTAGACTTCTTCTAGGGTTGATATCACCCACTACTTCTAGGGGCTTCTAGGGATTCTAGACTTCTTATAGGGTTGAAATCAATGAAAACCAACTTTCCAACAATATCCCCCTTTCGCATTGATGGAAAATATCATGCTCCCCCTATGACCATTTCTCCCCCTCTCTTCATATGCTATAATTTTTCTCTCTCTTTGACATCAAGGGAAACTTCATCTGACAATTTCTCTCCCAGTATATGCTTTTGCAAGATGTTGTGTAGATTAGTGTAGGGCTTGTATATGCTTTATTTCTTTTCTTTCATTTCTCATTGTCCATTGGTGCTTCATTTTATTGCAATCACTGACGTATATTAAAATAATTAATGTTTGACTTCAAGTCTTCATGAGTTCTGGCATATTCTTCGAGATCATCATTCTGGATTTTGACATCTTCCTTTGTTCTTGTAGATTCATCGTGATCTTAGAACTCTGGAAATCTTATGAGCATAATCTCTGGGGTTTTTTCATTCACCTTTTCTTCATGTTTTTTTTTTCTTCTCAAAATGTTATTGTACTTGATATTAGTGTTTTATCTCATGGAAGTATCCACCATACTTCTACAATCATGAGCCATGTATCCATAGTTTTGGCATTTGTGATATTCAATATTGTATGCAACCACATAAACATTTCTTTCTTGAACATTTCTTCCATAACATATGTAATCTATATCTTTATGTCCAAATTTGTTACAAGTAAAACAATAACTAGAAAATAAACTTTGATACACAGAAGTAAATGATATTCTTTGTGATGTATTCCTTCTGAATTCATTCCTTAGCTGATCATGATCTTCTCTTTTGTTGTGTACTTCACAATGATTGAAGATTATTTGATTTAGGGAAGTAGAAGGTCTTATTGGATATCCATCTCTTCTGTAATATTTTTCTTAAGTCTTCTCCATTTCTAGAATTTTCTCCTTTGAGGGCTTTCATTCTTCCTTCTTGATAGGGCCTCTGATGAATTTTGCATAGCTCTCATTCTTCTCTTCATTCTTCCTTTCCAACAACCTATAAAATTTCTCTTATGCTTTCTTTATTGGTGGTGTGAAGCTTCCTCTTTCATTTTTGTGATTCGAATTTCCATCTTCTTTGCATGAGGGCTCACCAATATATCCAAATCCTTTTTTATCGAATGGTGACTTTTGACAGCTAAGGATGTCTTCTAGTACTTGAGAGCTCTTCAAGTTCTTGTCAATCTTGTCAAATTCAACCCTCAATGAGACGACTTATTCTTCAATCTTCTCACAATATTATTTGTTCTTAATCATCTGTATATTCATTAATTCTTTCATTCTCTTTGCTTCTTCAAGTTGGATTTTCAAAGAGATGATTTCTTCTTCAACTCTTCTTTCCTGTTGACTGAATTCTCCTCCAATATTTTTTAAGTCCACATATATTTTTTTAACATCAGTATTTTTAGGGTAAATTTTTGAGTTTGTCTAAGGTTTGAAAAGTCATTCCATGGTCTTAGGAAGACCAGGGAATTCCAAAGTTGATTCAATGGTTTGTATAGGTCATCAAACACTATCAAGGTGAAGAAGTAATTTAGAGGGTCCATAGGTGGTTTGCCATCATGAAATATTGTTGGCATGGGGACAGACCCAGGGTTCAATGCTAGAACAACGCACCAACAAAAACCTAACTACCGGCCCTTTCGACAACACCTGCGAAGAAATTGAAGTCTCACTCGAGGTAGAGGCAGGGGGGGTTGTAGGACTCAAGTGTCTGCAACCTAGCTGGAAAATAGATCTATGATTACAATACTTAAAAGATAACTTATCACTTAACATTCATTAGCATTTAACCCTTATTCACATTGCAGGTAAAACACTAATTACAGAACAACTCAATATTCAACAAGATCTAACACACCCAAGCATTTAGCACATAGAAACCAAGTAGATATAGCATTCATTCACATTACTAAACACTAAGCTCCTATATCATATGCATATAACATACATAAAGATGACATCACTAAGCATAAATCACATCATTCACACAAATAAACCATAACACAGGATATACATGGTTCACCCCCAGCGTGGGGCTACATCCACAAACTCTTCTTCTTCTTTATTATCTTCTTTCAATGAACAAAGCCACAAAGAAAACTCCGCATAGGACAGGAGATCTACATGCACCTCGCTAGATCCTCCTTCCTTGAGTTAGGTCACAGAAAAAATCCTTCTTACACAGTCTGCACACAAGATTCTTACAATCACTTGCACTTAGCTCTGCAAGTCTTAACACATAGTATGCACAAAGCCTCTAGCTCTGCACTAAGTCGATTCTACTAGGTTTCTCCACTAATGCTTTCTTGCAATCACTTGCACTTAGCCCTACAAGTTTTCAATACACAATATGCACAGAGCTAACTCAATCACATAGATCCAACCGCTTACATCACTTGCACTTAGCACAATACAACACTTAGTACCGCATACCTCTTAGATCTAATATGTTTCTTACATCACCTAGATATCTATTTATAAATTACAAATGGGGCCTAAACATGGGTATACCCATGGGCCAACATCCCATACCCATTACATAAACCCTAAACCCAAAAAGTCCACAAAAGAGGGAAAGATCCCGCAATCTTCGCTTCGCCTCACGCTCCATCTTCGACCAGCTTGTTGAAGTCCCACAATTGGTCAAATATGACCAGGGTTTCCACAAAACCTGGTCAAGGGTCAACAGGCCCTCAACACTCACCTGTGACTCATCCTGAGTCACTCTGATCTGTGTAACTCTACCTCGA
The DNA here is from genome assembly GCA_032191745.1 of Picea mariana. Lineage (NCBI taxonomy): Eukaryota > Viridiplantae > Streptophyta > Pinopsida > Pinales > Pinaceae > Picea > Picea mariana. The sequence goes on along the minus strand of JASDQU010437096.1, from coordinate 128,358 downwards.
AGGCCTCAAGCTTAGCTTGAGCTGTCTCGACTTGTTGCTTCGCCAGAGCCTCCTGATCAGCGAACTCTTGAATAACTTTCTCAGTCACTGGTCCTTCCAAGTGTTGTTCTACCGTGATGACTACTTGTTCTAGTTGTGCACCTTGTCCTTAAAACTCCTCAAAAAGTGTGCAAGATTCATCCTGCACTGGTTAGAGCCTCTAGGTCACTTCCATGAATTTACTCTAGATGGCATGGACCTATTGTTGAACCCCACATTGTTCCTGTGACCTTTTCATCCTCTCGACCAGTGACAGTAGCTTCAACTGTGCTTTCACTGTTGCTGCCTGTTGCTTTGCCTCCTCAAGCTATGACTCCAATCTCCTTAGTTCAGGGTCCTCTGCAAGGCACTTGTAGGTATGTGCACTTCGACTATTGATTTTCTTGCATTCCAAGTCTAATGCCTTGATTCTTTCAACTGTGCTCTTAGAAGTTTACTCTCTCTGATCTCCCACTTCCTGCGGAGTTCTTGACACGGTTTGTAGTTCCAGTTCTGATATTCGTTCTTGGAGCTATTGAATGGATTTAGCAAGCTTCCCCACCTGGCTCTCAGTAGTCTGTTCTTCCATATGGGCTAGGCCCGTCATAAGGCGAAGTGCTCTGGTGACTGCTTCTTTAACTCCCATCTGTTTCGTGAGCAGTTGTTCTTTCTCCTTATGGATATGCACTCTATCCTCTGCAAACTTCACCCAGAGGTCATATTTCTCTTGCTGCGCAACCCGACGTTTCTCTATGGCTTCCTCCTTTGCTTGCTTCATGGCCTCTGTGGCTTGTTCTTTTTCCTCCTAGAAACGATGAAGGCAAGCCTCTATTAGGTCTTCTAGTTTGTGTAGCTAGGAAGGCTCATCTCCTACTTCTATGTCCCCTACTAACAATGGCACAGTAGGCACTGTGCGGTTCGAATAAAGAGCATGTTGTACCCCTTTGANAAGGAATAAAGAGCATGTTGTACCCCTTTGAGCTCCGCCTCAATCATGTTAAACATTGTCTCATGTTTGGCTTTGCTTCCCTGCAAAATGTCCTCTGAGGTATATGATACAAAGGCGATGATGAGGTCAATGTCATCCACCATGAGCACAATGTGGAATGGAGGTTTATTGGCTTTTGACTTCTTCCAAGATGAAGGTTTCATCGGGGAACCCTTTCTTTTCTTGGATGTTTCTGTCTCTATCGGGGGATCTTTAGGCGGTGTTTCTTCGCTCTGCTTCTTCTTGTCTTCTCCCCCTTCATCCCCTTATTTGTCTACTTCATCACCTCCTCCCCCTTCAGGTGAATCTGGTGTATTTTTCTTTGATGTGCTCCTCAATTCATGTACCCGTTCCTTATTTTTCTTCCTTCTTCTATTGGGTGCATCATATTCTTTGCAAATGACCATAGGGCTTCCGATGAGGTTGGGGTTAGAGAGTTATGTCTGTTTGATTGGTATGAGGAATTATGTAGGCCATTCCTTTGTTATTTCCTCCATATATTCTTCGGTGAGTTTGTAATAGGAATGAATCTCTTCTTTATGTTCGTCTCCATGCACAATGATATAGATGAAGTGCCTGTCAGCATGGAACTTCAAGATTGTCCTGAACTGATGCAGTGTATTTGGCATCATGTGAGGGAAGGATTCAATGACCCTCTTCAGCTGCAAGTAATAGGTGTGGAACACCATGTTTGACTATCATTATTTCTCCATGTCGCTCGAATACCATAACGTAGTGAACTTCATAGCTAGTGGTTTAGATGACTCAATTTCAGGGAAGGTCGCTCCTTCCGGCATCTCCCAAGAAATGAAGGAAATGAGGATAAAAAAACAACTAAAATGAAACTCATAGACTTGATTCTAAGCTTTGTGATAGTATTTCTCTAACTGGTTGGCGAAGTAGCTCACCCAATTCATTTGTAGCCCTTCAACGCATTTTCCTGTGAGGTCGATGAAAAACCCCATGACCTGTGTTGGCTTATTCTTCCTGAGAAGCTTACCAATGATCAACTGGAAAGCTAGGCACACTACACCATTTTGGATGGAGGTTACCTTATATCCCCACTTCCCCTTCTCCACATCGCCATAGGTGTTTTTATTGTCTGTGCCAGGGTGCGATCTGAAGCCTTCCCTGGGTAAAAGTACTATGGGTCTGGTCCTTGCATGCTCAATATGGTGATCTGGTGGATCAACACCGTATCTACTGTGATGTGCCTGTCCAACCATAGGTAACCACCATGAAAGCATGACAACATAATTTTAACACATGCATTAACCTCCTGATGTCTGTCGAAGTGTGGTAAATTAATTACATTGAGGATGGTCGATCTTGCGATGTCCATGGTCCATGGTTGGGGTATTAACTTCAACTTCTTCCCCATTGTCTTGGTCAAATACTTATGTGGTGCAAGCAGTCCATAGTTTTTTTGGTCTCCCAAGTTTAAGTCACTGATCTTCAGCGTCATAATCTGGCCTAACTGTAGTCCAACTACGTGTATCCCCTTTGGGAGGTACGCAATGATCAATGTGTATTCGAAGTCCCTTGGGACGCTATCATGACTCACCGTGCCAACCAGAGGTGGGATGTAGTTAGGCAGGATTGATGGGATGAGCTTGGCATTCACCAATTCATCACGATGCTTGGTTTGTTTCTCTGTTGCAGTTCGAGAGGGCCCAGATTGACATGCAATCGATGGGGATGCTTTCATTCCTCTTGTCGATGAAGCTTGTGCTATTGCAGACATGACCTTCTCAGCCATGAGGTCTATGAGAATCTCTTCGATGGATTTTTCTACTACGTTAAATTCACCTAACATACACGCTCGAGATCTGATATCTCAGGTCAGTGAACAAATAATCAAGGTATTAGAACGGATGACAAGGTCTCAATAAGCACAGGGCAGTAATAGTCAGCTCTATGTGGGCTTGAATAAGCAGAATTGGAAAAAGTGTCCATGGTAAGAAATTTGATGGGTTAAATAGATAACATCATAAGAGATTCTTCCAATGGGTAGGAACACCTCAATCAATTCAATTCCATCCGTTATGGTGCGGTCCCAACGGTCCAATGGAGAACGTTATGGCAATAACTATGTTTCTAGTTGTTCTGGAGAATCCTTATAATGGTCTAGATGCCTCCAATGGTCATATCTCTTTGCCATGGTGAAGTGTCAATATGCATTGTTCTGCTATTTCGGTGAGGTTCAAATTATGCAAGCCTTTCTTCTTCGAAGTCCTCTCTGGAACCTCTTTCAATTTTTCTAGCTTTGCTTTCTTATTACTGATCTTTCTAGCTTTCTTTTCTGTGATCTACGTCTCTGGATTCCTCTTTCCATTCTTATTCTTATCTCCTCTTAGCATAGTAACTTCACACTGTTGAGGGTATTTCATAGGATTCAAGGGTAATACTTCCTCTCTTACTGTTTCTGCAATAGATGCTCTACTCTCCTGTATGGATAATTTCTCTAAGTTTGCTTGCATTCTTTCAACTTTGACAACTAGTTCTTTGGCCCTCGATTGCTTCAACTTGTCCTCATTTTCTTTTATTAAGCATGCTATTATCCTAGCCATGAAATCCCTTAATTCTTTATCTTTTTTTTCTAGAGCTTCCTCTTCTTCTCTCCTTCGGATCTGATGTCTCTCAATCCAAGTCTTTCCTAACAAAAGTGCAAAGGGAGCATTGTTCTTAGCAAACTTAATGACCTTGAATTCTTGTTCTGTCGATGTTCCATGAGAAATCATAGGTACATGGGAAATTATTCCACATAGGGTTATTATCTTTCCTTTAAACAATCCTATTCCTCCCAGTGAAGGAACCATAGCAGGATTTCCTAAGATTTCCCAAGTACTTTCTGTCGTAATGTTCACTTGTGTTTCTTCATCCAATACACAGTCTATGTCGAAGTCTCCTATTCTTGTTTCTATGCACTCTTTCTCATTTAATATCTCTGATAAATTGATGTCTATGTGATCATTCAATGTTTCTTTCATTTGCAATAATATAGCCTCTGATTCTTTCTGGTTCTTTAGCATATTCTTAGTCTCTTGGCCTTCCTCAGGGTTTTCTTGTATCATATTCATCTTTTCAACTTTAGCAATCATTCTAGGGAAAATCAAAACATCATGTCCCATGGATTTGCAACAAAGACAAATAGGACCTCTACCAGGGAATTCCTTAGAAATATGTCCCGGTATTCTAAAACTATAACAAAGAGTCAATACTCTCTTTCTCTTGAACAATCCCCAACCTTTCTTGTACTGCACACTGGGATCACAGTGATGGACCTGCAAAAAAATCTTTTTAGGATCCTGCATCCACTTTTTAGTCCAACAATTCTTTCTATGCATAGGAATAACATATCTTTCACTATTTCTATCAGATCTATTCATATCATATCTTCTTTCTTTGAGTTATGCCCTAGTTTTCAGACTAGGACCAAATCTATTAAACATACCTAGATCCATTCTTTCAAAGAAAAAATTTCCACTTATCTTACCTTTATCAGAGCACAAATATTTAAGATCTTACCTCTTTTCTTCAGATCAGACTTCTTTTCTTAGCACAGAGCTTCACAAGTCAAGTAGAGTATTGTGCACTACAACAACAAATCTACACACAAAGCTTTCTCTTTTCTTCAGTTCCCAACAATCACAGTTTCAGATCCTAGAAACAGAACCATTTGTTGGCACAGGGGAAGACCCAGGGTTCAACACTACAACAACACACCAACAAAACCCTAACTATCGGCCCTTTTGGAAACACCTGCGAAGTAGATGAAGTCTCACCTGAGGTAGAGTTAGGGGGGGTTGCAAGACTCAAGTGTTTGCAACCTAGCTGGCATACAGATCTATGATTACAATACTTAATAGAGCACTTAGCAGTTAACATTCATTAGAATTTAACCCTTATTCACATCATAGGTAAAATCCTAATTACAAAACAATGCAGTATTCAATAAGATCTAACAGACCCAAGAACTTAGCACATAGAAACCAAGCAAATCTAGCATTCATTCACATTACTAAACACTAATCTACTATATCAGATGCATCTAACATACATAAATATGACAACACTAAGCATAAATCACATCAATCACACAAAGCAACCATAACTCAGGATATACATGGTTCACCCCCAATGTGGGGCTATGCCCACCAACTCTTCTTTTTATTTATTATCTTCTTCAATGCACAGAGTCACAAATCCAACTCCACTACAAATGGGGCCTAAACATGGGTAAAACCATGGGTCGACATCCCATACCTATTACATAAACCCTAAACCCAAAAAGTCCACAAAAGGGGGAGATATCCCGTGATCTCTACTTCGACTGGTGCTCCATCTTCGACCAGCCTGTCGAAGTCCCAAAATTGGTAAAACATGACCAGTGTTTCCACAAAACCTGGTCAAGGGCCAACAAATATTTTTGCAAGGGACTTGTCTTAAGTCTAATTCATATCCAATTCATAAGCTTAAAAGGTAAAGTCTTGTCAAAGAAACATTTTTTAGCATAATCACATAAAAATTGTTAGTACAGGTGTTTGATGGCTATTTGTGGCATATGTACCTTGGAAAGATCAAAATTGAGCATGTTTCACAAGTGTGTTGTGAAAGTCACTTAAATGATGCAAGAGGTATTTTCAACTCAAATGGGTACCTTTTCCCTCTCAAACCCCTTCACATCAAGTCTTATATCTTTATCCATCATCCTTCACCCCTTTGCATGAGTTCTTGGTCTATGAACTGGTTTCTTAACCCTCGGGAAAGATCCAACAAAATTCTTCCGCACAAACCCTGTTCTCTGCTACGCATATGATGTACAGACTCTCACGCTACGCAAACCCCTCGCTACACAAATCCCAGTGCTTATATATTTGATCCTCACCTCATATCCAGTCACCAGTTATGGTAAACACATGTGAAACATAACAATCCACGCATTGATATCCTACTAATTCACTTCCCTATCACTCAGTGAAGCTCTCATGCTATTCTGAAACAAACCCTAGCCTTGCTAAACCTATTTCACAAGCTTACCCGTTAGGTGTTGAACATCTCTCTCCCTGCCACATGATCACATCCTCCTTGCAAAGTTATTCATTCAATCATGGCATCACAAGAGAAAAAGTAGCACATAGGAGGGAATGTGTTGACGTATGAGCCACAGAGCCTAAACTTGGTGAACTCAGACCCTGCATTCAGATTTTATTTTGAGTAGGCCAGATGCATTAGATTCTGTGCGAAAATTCAGGGATATAACCAACAATTGATAAAGGAGTTTTCCCTCAACTACAATGGTGTACAGACAACAATTGTTGGGGTCATCTTCCTAGAGTCATAGAAGTCAATAGTTGCTTCTACAGAGATCCCAATCCTAAGGGAAAAATGGTTTAAAGGTATGCCTTTGGATTCTGCATTTTATATTTATTTCCTTAAGCCTAAATACATAAATCATAATATAGTAGCCAACATTCCTAGGGAATATGTGTTAGATCCCTAAAAGAATTTGTTGAGGGTCATACAAATATATTTAACTTTTGAGAGTAGGTTTGATAGGGTGTACTAGTACCATGTGAGACTCCTCATGCATTTCATAGGAAAAAACCCTCTCAACTTGCCTTTTTACCTATATAAAATCTTAGGAAAGATGGTAGACACGGTCCAAGCTAGAGATGACCAACTTAAGAGCAGCTTGTTCCATTTCTCCTTAGTAAAGCTACTAATTATTGAAGAAATCAAAAAACTAAATAGGGAATGGGATTCTTTCTTGTCCTCAGATAATATTCCCCTGGAACCCAAAAGAGATACCCCATTGTCTGTTGAAAGGATGTCTCCTAGCACCTTAGGTAAAAAGGGAGAAAGTGTTATAGATAAAATCAAAGGGAAGGAAGCTGAAGGCTCTCCTCCAAGCCAACCATTTCCAAACAAGGGTAGAAAAAATTTTTTCACTGATGAACCAAAATAGACCCAAACACCTAGAAGGACAACCTATTATAAAACTAAATTTCTCTACACATTCATACCTGGCATCTGGCCCTCTTACTTGCTATTTTTTCCTAGCAATCATTGAGTTGCTATTCTTAAAAACCATATTTTTGAAGATGTATGTGCCATTAACCATTACTTCCCATGTATGTATTCTTGTTGCACCACTATAGACCGCGTACGTATGCTAGATGCACCACTACAACCCGTGTATACTCGTAAAAGTTGCAAAAAATAAAAAGTTTCTAGGAATTTGTTGAGATTACAGGCTATTGGGTAGTTTCCCAACTGATCCACCGCTTATAGCCCATCACCCAACCGAATAATCATCCATTTGTCATATAAAAGGATATTTTGGTGTCTCATTCCACATCTAGACATAATAACAGTGAAAATCTACCCATTTCACATCCCCTCCTTGCCCCAAGAAATTGTAGCCGTCTTGTAAGAATTGCCTCAGAATTCCCCATTTTTCCCTTCTTCCTCCATCATAAACCCATTCCATTTCCCTAGAGAGAGATTGAGAGGAGAAATATGTGTGGAGGCACACTTGGAGCTTGGTGAAGAGGAGCCCAGACCAGGTTCATGGAGTAGTAGCCAACCTTGTTGTAAGTGATCATTGTATTATCAATAAAAGAAGTACTTTTCCTGTCCCAAAATATGATGTGTCAAATGTTTTCATTTGATTTATATTTTATTCTAACATCTAACCCATGATTTATATATGAAATGCATGTTTGTAGTTTCTTTTTTATTTGTTTTTGAATGAAGGTCAGTCTTGGGAGGAGGCTTCCAGTCAGCGGAGATATCAAGCACAAGAGGATTGTCATCGGATGCATAAAAAAAGGTACAATTACATGATCCTTATCACTTTTTCTTTCATGGATGAGTCTAGGATATTTTTTGGGTAGTTAGAGAAGTAGTAGAATTTTAAACGGTTATTGATCTGCCTACATTGTAAACCCTAGTGTAGCCATAGGAGGTTATTCCCCTCTATCACAACCACAAGGTCAACAACAAGAAATATTCCTACACTGACAGTCCAGATAGAGTATGTTGAGATTCCAAATCAGGGGATGGACAAAGGCCAAGCTAAAGAAGGAGATAAAGACTCAGAAATTAGGGAATTTCAACAACAACTTAGAGAGGCTCAACATGTGATTTCTCATTTTTAACAAGAAAACAAAACGATGAAGAGGAAGCTAGCTGAGAGAAGGTTCTGAGGAAAAAACACCATAGGTTAAGACAGATCCTAAAATTGAAACATCCAAGGGAATTTTGAAAAACCTTGAGACCACATTTGTAGCCAAGCCCACAACACCTCTAACAAGATCCTCATCCATCAAGAATAGTCTGGACATATAGGGAAATAAAGAAACAAGTGTGAGACCTCCTACTTCACCCACAAAAGGAGAAAAGAACATAAGATGGATTAATAAGTAGTTGAGGGAAGCTCAATTACAAATCATTAAGATCAAGGAAGAAAAGAGGATATCAGATGAGAGAGCCATGAAACACTTTAAAGAATGCATACTAGCCAGAGAAAATGCATGTACGTCCCTTTCCAATGCCTGGTCAAAATTGAAGAGAAATGCAGCCCTATTCAGGCAAGTGGGAAATTTAAAAGTACAGAACCTAACACTAAGGAAGGAAAACAAGTATCTAAAGAAGAAGAAACAGTTGAATGAGGAGGCCAAAAGAAGACTAGAGCTACTTGCTGAAGTAGCATAAGTATGAAAGGATGAAAAATACAGTTTTTCTTTTTGGAGGAAGTCACCATTACATTTTCAAAATAAAATGTGACTAAGGGAGGTAGAAGTTAGCTAAGTTTGAACGTATTTCTATATAAACACCCTTTTGAAGCCCCCATTCTTATGATCCAGATATTTATGACTGTGTGAATCACTCTTTTTGAGTAGCTGCAAATTTTGGCTGATAAGGCAAGCATACATAGCACTTGTGTAGCCCACCAATGCTACACAAATGTTGTAGTCATATATAAATGAAAAGGAAAACATCAAATGTTGGGTATACCGCATTGGAGTTTAAATCAAGGTTTTCTATTAGTGTCTTCCACCTAGACCTTCACAAAGTTCAAGAAATCCCAATGCACTACGCAAATTGTAGGTAGCATTTTCGTAGCACCGGAACCAGTACGCTAAACAAAGGTGAAAGAGCTATAGGAAAACACACCATTTCTCTCGAAGGCATCTCCAAACAAACCTGATGACTCATCCACACTTTAGAATCAAATTTATATTGGATATTTGATTGTATAAGATGTGTTTGTTTTGCATTAAATAGGGTCAAACAGACTTACTATTTTTAGTAAATTCATTTTTGAGTTTTCCTCTAATATTGTAAACAGATCCACTATTGTATTTAGGAGGAATTTGACCCCTAGTAGCCTAGTATGGAAATTAGGCTCTTATATATTTGGATCATTTTGATGTAAAATGGGTGAGTTGGCAGAACTATATCATTTTTTACTTTCATTGTAAAATATTTGAATCTGAATGGAATGAAATGCAGAAGTCATGAACCTTTATGAAAGAGATTCTAACAATGATGAGATGACATTGTGTTTCTTGTCTTTGTGTACATATCTCTTGTGTCTCTTTTTACATCCCATTTTTTCTTTGTTTGAATATATTTTTAAGAGATAGAATTCATCTAAAGGGTTCTCTAAAATCAAGGAATTTAAACTTTGTCCTTTTCTTCCTAACTAGGTCATAATTCATCTATATGGTGCTTTTATGTTGTTATTTGTTACTTTCTTCCTCTTTCAACCTATATAAGTAAATCCAAAAACTGAAGGTTTCATCCACCAAATTCATCCTTTGTTACTCTGTGAGGTTCTATTACTAATAAATTAGTTTCATTTGTTTTCAAGATCTGACTCCATATCCCAAAAAACATCCTTCTCCTCCTTTCCAACAACACTTTATCAAATCCACTCAAACCTTGAAACCATAGCCATTGTTCTATCAAGAAAAATTATCTATCAAAGATTAAGTGACAAGAGAGAGACCCCTCTAGATTGGAAGGGATAACTTCTAGTATTAAAGTTGGTTTGTAGGTTACGTTTGTAAGTTGTTTCCTCAGCCAAAACAATTTACTCAGTGCTAACATTTTGGTGTCGTTGTCGGGGACGAAATTGAAAATTTTCTCTGGGAAAGAATGACTAAAAGATTTAGATTTTATTCCTGGGGGTAATAGTGAATCAGACACCTTTATTAGATGAACTAAATTTACCATGGCAACTTCATTTAATAAGATCAGTAGGATAAAGTATTTTTAAATAATAAATCTTATCTCCCAAGAGAATTTACACTAGAAGGAACCATGATCCAAAACCTATAGCATCTGTGTCTAATCCTAAGAAACTCTTACATAAAAGAAAAGAAAGGAAAATTGACTCAGTTTCTTACTTGAATAGAAATATATCTTTACCCAAAGACATGGTAAAAGAAATTGATGACCTTGACTTTGATTTAAAATTTGAACAAACCTTGTTCAGATCCAGATCAAAATCTAATTTGAATAAAATCATCTTTGATGAGAAGAAATTAAAATATTTGATTCCCACTATCTACATTCAAACTGTCCCCATTTAGACTATTTAGATAACTCAAAATACTCCTACAGACATGGCAGACAAATTTTATGCCCTTGTCTTACCTGCTCAGTTGCATGATTTACCTCAAAATTATAATCAAAGAATATTGATTCTGAAGAGAATGTATTGTCCCAAAGACACTTAGATTGGTTTAATGAATTTGTCGACCTAGAGGAGGTAGATCATGAATATGTAAAATTGGTAATGTTTGCACAAAATCTCTCAGGTGAAGTCAGAAATGTTGGAAGATTGGTTGTTGTCATTGATGTCAACCCTAGTCATGGGTTTTGGACCACAAGATTGATGAAGGTATTTGGACATGAAGGAAAATGCACATGCAGATAAAAAACCCATGGATGGATAGTATACATCATGCTGTTTCTGGTGGTATGTGGCATGTCACGTGGATCCTCATGGTTGAGGAGAAATGAATTTTTGAAGATGACAAAGTGAATTGAAGAAGGAAGTACATGTAGGCCCTGAAGATAATCAAAGAAAAGCATTACAAAATCAGAAAGTGTCAGGTCGTCCCTAATGTTAAAATCAAGTGACATAAATGGTATAAATAAACATCATTAGACATTCATTTTGATACAAGTAGAATTTCATAGGAAATAAGAAGTAAAAAGAAGGCCGGATTTCAAGGGAGGATGAAGTCATTTGGTGATGTGTTAAAAGGTATGTTATTTTCAGGTCATCTTACCATTTTTCCTATAACTTTTTTTCTAGAATGATTCATATGGTGAAATCTCTATAGTATTGAGAATACATATCAAGGTACCTCTGGTAAAAATTTAAGCTCTTGATTCACTATAATTATGGAGATACACTCTGTGGAAGATAGGGTTTGTGACCAGTCCTGAAGCTAGTCAATAAATAGGTGTTTTGGGTAAAACAGTCATAACTTCTTCATAAAGAATCAAAATGTAGTGGGACCACTTCCATTGGAAAGAATACGGACTATAATTTATTGTGTGTGAGTTTCAGAATCATATGTTAAATATTGAGTGTGGGGCATGTTGTACAAGTTGGGTCTTCTGAATAGACCAGAATTGAATAAAGTCTACAATTCTTTCTATAACCTCTTTTTGGGGAGGATTCAAGGATTGAAAAATGGAGGATTTTCAGAGAATACATTGAGTAATATTATCTATAGGATCAAAGTACTCCAAGAATTGAAGAATTTCAAAAATTGAAGAAGTCTCAGGAAGCATTATCAGGTTCTATGTGATGATTGGTTGATGGTGATGATTTAATGTAAAGTTTTATTATCTCTCATATATTCTTGGGTGGAAGGAAGGGGAAAGGAT
>JASDQU010437096.1:76961-108201 GCA_032191745.1 Picea mariana | reverse complement strand
ATACATTGAGTAATATTATCTATAGGATCAAAGTACTCCAAGAATTGAAGAATTGCAAAAATTGAAGAAGTCACAAGAAGCATTATTAGGTTCTATGTGAGGATTGGTTGATGGTGATGATTTAATGTAAAGTTTTATTATCTCTCATATATTCTTGGGTGGAAGGAAGGGGCAAGGATGGAGAGTTCAAATATCTCTTGATATTGGAGGATTGTATCTTCCTCTTGGAGGCTTATCCCTCCCTTTACATTTGGAAGCTGTAGCTACCTTTGGAAGTCATTACTTCCCTTGAACAATAACTATTGAAAATTTCTCATATATTGTGCATGGTGTATTGTGGTGTATTGGTGTAACTCTTATACTATTGTTCATTGCTCATTGGATATAGTTGAATGGTTTAATTANGTGCATGGTGTATTGTGGTGTATTGGTGTAACTCTTATACTATTGTTCATTTCTCATTGGATATAGTTGAATGGTTTAAGCATAAGTTGAAAAATGTTTTAAGTTGTACTTGATACTGATTCACCCCCCTCTCAGTATCAACAAGAAAATGGTTCAAATCCCTTCCAGCAGCAAGCATTATTAATTTTGCAGCCTTTGAAACAATTTTCCTTGCAAGGTGGGGTGATAAGAATAATCCTCTTCAATTGCTAACTCGGTAGAATAACATAAAGAGATCACCTAATGAAACAATACAAGATTTTTCAACCAGATTTATGAAATTTTACAATTCAATTCCTACTAAAGTAAAACCCCCTCCTGGAGCTGCCCAACTTCAATATGTTGACTCTTTTGACAATGATTTTTCCTTGTTGTTGAGAGAAATAAAATCCACTACATTAGATGACATGATGAGTGATGCAATTGAAGTGGAGGCAAATCCGATGGCCTTAGGGAAGATCAAACATAATCCTGATAGAGATATGAAAAAGGTGCAAGGAGAGGAACAACCCTCAACTTCCCAGTCATCAGATGAAAATATTGATTTGATGATGAAAACTATGGAAATATTTATGGAAAGAATTTCCTTGTATAATAAGCCTACCACCAGAGATCAAACTAATTTCTAGCCCATAAATCAAAATTTTAGAAGAGCTCCAATTCCATAGGTCAACCAAAGAGATAAGACAAATCAAGGTGATCATCAAATAAAACCTCCTTTACAAAACAACTATGTGAAACAATATTTTGATCAAACAATTGAAGACAATATGCATTGTTGTGATGATGTTGAAACAAAAGTGTTCTTAAATAAAGAAGAACATGATCAATTTATGTATGAAAATGATAAGTTTATGTAGGATAATGATGATATGTTGTCAATGGAAACATAAGAGTTTAAGAAGGGATATCAAAATGCTATTATGCAGCTTGAGAAACAATACAACCTCAGAAGAAAAAAGGTTCCTGAAAACCCCCCAAAGGGAAATCCTACAAGGGAACTGTTATCACTCTGTAACTTCCTAGAGGTTGTCAGGGTAGAATAAATTTACGAGGGGTAACTTTATCCAACCACTTTGAAACTAGAATCTAGCCCTACCAGCTTCAGAGAGGGATATCTCTGTATGATTTAGCTATATTTTAACTTTAAGATATTAGGCTAGTTATATAAAATAAAATAAGATTGAAAACGTTTGTTGTTTTTGTTAAGTTGGATGAAAAGGTTTCACGCCTCCGTTGGGATATGGGGCCTGTATTATAGAGATAGAAATCTAAACCAGAAACAAAAGATTCTTTCATAGGGCAAGATAATGCATTCATTGGATTCTTTAGCATTAAAGTGATGAATAGCAGAAGAGATGAGAATATCAATTATAGTAAAGAAGCATTTAAGAATTTCTTCACTGTAATATCAAAAAGATAAACATAAAGATCTTTCAAAGCCGAAACAGGGTATACAACGATAAATCCTACAACATGCGTTACTTTTAAAAGATTAGATTAGAAAACGATATGAAAACTGAGCAAGAAGAACATTTAACATAGAAAAGAAAACATCACCAATGAATAACACATGAGAATCCTGTGAAACACCTCTTTATATTACTGGAAGATCTCTTGGTAAAAATCACAGTCTTTGTAGTTTGCAAGGCGTAAAGATCAACCCTCAATACTTCAAAGTTTGAAGTATTTATAATCAAAATTACATACGATCCTGTCATTAAAGATCAGGACGTGGAAAATCTAAATTTAGCTAACTAACTTAACAAGATACAAAAATTTAGGAAACTGCTTGATGATGTGTTGAAACTTCATGTTGATTTCTGGGGTGAACCGTTTGTGAGGCTTTTGCACGACCTTGTCTAAATGGATAACTGACTAGGCTTGAACACCTCATCGCATACTCAATCAAACTGCATAACTCTTCCCATCGAAGGTTACTAGGAGCGCTGACTTTGAGCAATCTTCGGTATACTTCATCCATCTCCGTATATTTGGCAAAAGTTGGCTTGATGATGAAGATGTATCGGATCTCATGTTGTATACTGATGTCTAATTGTAAAGCATCTAAGAATGCCTTGCCCGTGATACTACCTTGTATTCCTGAGAATTTTGAGCTATCCTTAGCCATAGTGGCTAGTTTCTTTTTGTAATTGACTAGCATCATTAACTTGTCATTTATAACTCTCAAAACAGGAAGACCTTTCTTATGCAGAGATTCGATCTTACTGAAAAATCTTTGCACTCCTGCATCCATGGTCTAGACCTTTTCCTCCAGCTGTAGCATCAGTCCTCTCTTGGTCAGGACCCTCTTGACCTCAAGGATGGTCTCTGTCCTATCTTCAATCTTCAAATCCTCTAGCTCCTCTCTGGTTTTGGAATTTAGAAATTTGATGATCTCAGTAGCTTATGTGGGCATCTCTCCCAGTTCTTCTCTTATCTTCTCGATAGCCTGCTGACTTCTTTGCACCAACTCATTTTTCTCGAACATGATTTGTATCATCGGCCATATTTCATTCGTGGAATTGGTGATGTCCATCCAAACACTTGCTTTGACCTCAACAAGTGTTTTGCCCACCACTGTTTGCTTTTGAAGCTGTTGTAATTCCTGTTTAATCTTGTTTGAAGTTTGTTTCTCTTTGGAGTAGCTATTTTGGAAGGAAGATTTGAGTTCCTGAAGGTTCTCAATCTCCTTTTTAAGTCTGCTAATATCTGTCTCTTGCAAATTCATCTCTTCCATGGATTTAGCCAGTTCAACTTTTTTCTCTAGAGCTGTCAGTGGAGTTGCTGAGGGAATTTCTGCTACAGACACTATGCTCACTCCTGTGAGTAGAACTGTGCTCAGTGGAATGACTTCTATGGGCTTTGACTGCTCCTTCTCTTTCACTAGTTTTTCCAATTCCACTTCCATTTCCTTCAACTGTGCATTCTGCTCCATGATGAGCTTGAGCATCTCATCCTTTTCCCCTTCTGTCTCTACTATTTCCTTTGCCTATGAATATTCTGTTAGTGGCAGTTTCAACTGTTTCCTCAGAGTTGCTATATCAACATTTTTCTTTTTGAGAATCTCCTTGACTTCTTTCACATTCAAGGGATCATATCCGATCTTGAGGACTAGTTCTTCCAATGTCTTAATCCTGTTATCCATGACAAAGGATGGTATTTTTTCTAACTTCAGCTGCATCTGGACATTGCTCAGGGATACTTGTAACTTGGAGGCAACAGTAGAAGCATGTGCCAATGTGGAAAAAACCATTTCTCCAGTTTTCCTATGCAGATCCATTTGATCAGTTGGATGCACATCTTTAGTCTAAAATTTGAATATTGCCCTTTTGTAATCGGTGATTACCTTCGAGTCTTGCACTTGTGCTTGCAGAAATCCCATGTGCATTCTACCCTTCTTAGTGTCAAATGCAGACGACAGTCTATGTTGTGCAGTGGATGTTTACTTCCAGAACTGAGCATACATGATGTTGGTCAGCGTCTGATTTTACTTTTTGATCAGATCATACTTCTCAAAAATACTCAATTTTGGTCTTGTTTTGCTCGGCTGGTTGACTGGTGGAGTATCTGTAGGATTCTTTGGAAACACAGTAGTCATGATTTTTTTGTTGCTTGTACTAAGGAGCGAACGATCAACCTCCATAGTTGTAGTGGATTGAATTCCCTTTTCACTAGCTGGGTCAGGTGCCTGACTGGTTTTTGGCCTCTTGGTGTGTAATTGGAACTCTTCAGATGATACTTCAGTGATGGAAGGTGAAGTGTCCTTCCTGGGCCTTTTCTCCTTGGGAACCTATGGTGTAGTCATCTGTGAGATAGTGACTGAAAGTTCCTGCTGTTCTATCTCAACCAGAGTGTTTGGCTCCCATTCTATCTGGTTGGCGAACTTCTCTATCTCAGGCCTGGATGTATGAACATATGCGATATTCTTATTTTTAATCCTCGTCTCTGAAATTATCCCACAAAGGTCATAATTCCATATGAAGGTAACAAAAAAATTCATCTCCTTTAATAGTTTATCTGCTTCCTCCCCAGTGCCTAGACTATTGCAGATGAATGATCCTATTTGCCCTTTGATCCTAATTTGTTGCTTCTTTTTCAGAGATACAAAATGTATGTCGTCTGAGTTGATCATCTGCCTTATGTACTCCAAGGAAAATATCCTTACGAGCAGATACTTGGGTAACTTGTATGGAGCCAATTCGCACCCATACACTCTGATCTTTGTGTGGTCCTGGTACAGGTACCAGTCTCTCATTTTTTCAAGGTTTGAAAGGTGTAAGATCCTTTGAATTTCCTCATTTATTCTCAGCTCAGGTCTGCCACTGAGCATGCTCACCACGTGATGGTAGAACTGCTCGATAAATTGTTTGAAGTTGAATTCTGTAGAGTTGTGTCTAAGCAGCGAAGTCCACGTTGTCACCTCCTATGGCCTCCCATCCGTGTCCATCTTCTGCATCGAAAAAGAGAATTTTTCCATTTGAAAGAATATGAACATGTAAGCCAGTATTGAGGAATACCGGAACATGCTTTCCATGGAAAAATTTGAGAATTTCTCATGAATGTTGTCCACTAGGAAAGTGTTGTAGTCGAACTGAGTGGTGGGTTTCTCATCTGTGGAGAAGATGGACAGAAAACACAATATGGGTTCATCCACCCATTGATCCGAAAAATACCCAAGAAGGGCGCAAAGTGATGAGATGACCTGGTTTCCCTTCACTGAGAATAGGGATGAAGGATACGGGGGATTTGTAGTGGGGAGTTGAGCGGCCTGTGGGAGAAAAATATCAAAAATCTGAGCTCTTTGGGGGAAAGATAATTTCTAGTATAGTTCTGTGATGATTTCAAGGTTGAAAGGTGAGGCAGATTCGGCTCTGGGTATCTGCATCATCTGATCAATGGCTTCTGGTGTAATGAAGAAAAGAGTTTCTCCTGATGAAGAAACTATGGCTCTCTGATCAGGGAGGTAATGAGCCTGGAATTTGAGGGTGAATTCGGGGAAATGGTGAACCTAGGGAAAAAGATACAGGGGAAGGTTTGACTCCCAAATCTTGATTTCATCGCTTTGATCCAAGAAAACGTCCTTTAGCCATGACTGTAAATCTGCAAAGTCGAACTTGCATCTGGTGTCTATGATTAAATGGTCTTTGTCAGCCAAAGGAATACTGTCAAGGTCGATAGGAGGCGGGAGGAAAGGATTTTCCTCAGCCTCTATTTTCTTTGATTTTGGTGCCATCACTATAACAATACCTGCAAGTAAAACAAAAAGTTAGTGGGGGAGACTGTGGCTTTGGTCAACTGACTAAAACGGAGAGGAAAACGGGGAAAAATGATTTCTGGTGTAGCGACAGGGTAAATGATGGGGGAATGAAGGGTGAAGGAAGTTTTGAGAAAATGGATACCCGTTGGGCGTGGGGGATAGATCAGCAGGCTAACAGATAGGTCAGCTAGTAATAAATGGCCAACGGGTCATTTAGAGCATGAGATGGTAGGTGACAATGACTAAAGAATATGACTGGGTGACGTGGCAGGTATTGATTGGGACTTGACCATGGTGAAAGGATTTGTAACAGGGTGAGAGGAATGAAAGAGTAATGAGATATGATCTTTAGGGGAGAACGTGGAAAATGATGTCATGGGGTGACAGGGTATGTCAGACCGTCGGAGGCGGTGGGATCCAGAACCAATGGATTCCTGCCACGTAGAGATAAGGGCTCCACCAGAAAAACAATCCATTTGGGACACCCCCTCCCTCCATCAAAAACATAATGGTCGGGGGGGTCAAAAAAACAACATGAGCCATCCATCAACACGCATGCCCTTGGACTGTATATTTTTGTGTGATGTTTAAACCACATTCCGGACCCCCCCCCACCATTAAAGCAAAATGGTCGGGGGGGTTCGAAATCCAATCTAAGCCATGGATCTGAGTGCGAACATCTAATCCATTTAGATGCGTGCCTTTGTTATCTCTGATTCCGGACCCCCCCCCCCCACCATTAAAGGTAGAACGGACGAGGGGGACTGGAAAGACTTGTTAACCGTGGATCTGAGCGCGAACATCTGAGCTATTAATATATGCGTTGTGCTTAACTGTGAGCATGAAGGAATATGTGCTCTGAAAACTTAGCATAAGGGCATATAGTGGGTTTTCCCAAGCTTTTCTTGTCTTTATCACCATGGGGGTTAAACATCAAGCCTTTAAACCTCAAAGATATGGTTCAACATAGATCATCATGCTTTTTTTATTGAGATAAATCAAACTACCCTATGCTTTAACCTAAATACCTATGACAATTAGCCCAGATTAAATTGTTGGACTAAGAAATTACTCTATCCTAGGGTTATCTGACCAAGGTTAGGCAATTTGGTCAAATTTATTCACTAACTAACCTAATCACCTGGCTAAGATTAAACAGTTTAGACAAGCTTATTCACTACTCCTATCAACATCAATTTAAAAGAACTTGGCCATGCTTGAACGGTATGGACCAAATCATTGTTATTGCATGGGGCTCTATTGAATTTCTTTTATGCCCTCTTTTATTCTTTTTCTTTATTTTCTTTTCTTTCTTTTTCTTTTTCTTTTCTTTTCTTTTTCTCAAATTATTTGCAGAACGGAAAAACATTTGACAAACAAAAACACTTAAAAAGACAACACTTCAATCACCATTTGATCCTATAAATTATAGGGTTATAACGGGAACTTCATATCAATACAACTTCTTCAAGTCGGGTTAAGAAGGACAATTCAACAAAGGACGCAATAGAGAAAGGAAATTTCAAAGAAGAACCCCCAAAGAATATACTTGAGGTAAGAAAGGAAGCAGTCATCAAAGAGGTAGAAAAAGCCCCATCTCCTTTTAATTTTGAAAGTGAAATGGCTAAAATCAAAATTTGTGTTCCATTCAATGAGTTGATTAAAAATGGTGAATATAGAAATCAGATGATTAAGATTCTAAGGATGGAAGAATATTTTAACACCTTAAATGTGCAATATGATCACCCTACTATCTTGTTTGGCCCACGTGTGGAGGAGAGTGGTGATGTTGATGATGTCCCCCCTTTCTATGTTAGTCTTAAAATTCATGGCATGACCTTACATAATGTTATGTTAGATTCAGGAGC
Source organism: Picea mariana (assembly GCA_032191745.1). NCBI lineage: Eukaryota > Viridiplantae > Streptophyta > Pinopsida > Pinales > Pinaceae > Picea > Picea mariana. The sequence goes on along the minus strand of JASDQU010437096.1, from coordinate 100,629 downwards.
ATCCCATAATATGATGCCCAAGGTAGTCATGGATGAGTTGGGTCTAGATATTACAAGGCCTTACAAGGATATTTTCTCATTTGACTGAAGGAAGGTGAAATGTTTGGGTTTAATCAAATATATGGTTGTATCATTGTCCCAGATTCCATCAAAAAATCTTATCATGTATGTGGTTGTTGTTGACATCCCTCCTAAATTTGGCATGCTATTATCTAGATTATGGGATGCAAATTTGAAAGGGAATTTGTAAATGGATATGTCATATGCTACTATCCCTATTTTTGGCCAAGAAAGGAGGTTGTACATAGAAGTATTTCTCAAGTACATGGTGAGTATAAAAACCCAACCAAACAACCATCTTATTTACTTTGTAGATACTGAGGTTGGTTCTTCTATTTTCTATAATGACTTGATATTTGAAGAGGAGGAGCCAAAGACTGTTATGGCCATCAAAGACAAATATGATCATCAAACAGAGAAAATTGTATATCAAAAAAATAGTGAAGAGGATGTGATGTGGAACATGAACTTTGATGGAGTTGCTAGCAAAGATGGAGCATGAGCCGGTGTGTGGATTATCCCTCCCAAGATAGGTACAAAAAATTGTTCTTGCAAATTTTCTTTTGATTACACCAATAACATGGTTGAATATGAGGCACTCATTTTGGGATTGAAGACTTTGAAAAAAAATTGTACATGGGGATTCTGAGCTTGTCATAAATTAGGTAAAGGGTGTATATCAGTCAAAGAATCCTAGATTGAGGGAATATAGGAATATAGTACTTGATCTTCTTGATTAGTTTTCATAATACAATTTATCAATGATTCATAGGGGGACAAATCTAATTATTTATGTTCTAGATACTTCAGCCTTTGTTTTCAAAACTCTCATTTATCCTAACAAAAATTATGAAATTGAAGTCAAGCACAAGCGAGCAGTACATGATAACATTAAATATTGGAAAATATTTGAAGATGACAAACAAGTAGAAATATTCCTTCAGATGAGTGATGTTGTGAAGAGGAAGTAGATGCAGTTGTGTTCACAAATGATGATTGTTTTCAAAATAAGATTGTTGGTAGAGATATAGTGCAACTCAAAAATAACATCATTCCCAAGGGCTTGGTCCCATTGGAAAAGCATTTTTTAAAAAACGATGTAGACAAAAATTCTAAAATCGCTGCAAATGATGAGGACATAGAAGATTGCAACATTGGGACTCAAAATATCCCAAGATCATCAAACTTTTGAGGACACTCAATCCAGAAATTAAACAAAGGTATATCATCCTAATGAAATATTTCCATGATGTCTTTGCATGGAACTATGAGGATTTAAAGGTCTATGATACTAAGGTAATTCAACATGTAATTCCAATCAAGGATGATCACAAAAATTTCAAGAAAAAGTTGAGAAGAATTAATCCTTTGTTGCTACCATTGATTGAAAAGGGGGTAAGGAAGTTGTTTGATGCCAAAATTATAGTGTCCTTAACATTTTCCAAGTGGGTGGCTAACCTAATGCCTATCAGGAAGAAAAGTGGTGAGATCAGGTTGTGTGTAGACTTTTGAAATCTAAACAGGGTGTCTCTCAAAGACAATTATCCACATCCTAATATAGATTACATTCTAGAGAAGGTGGTTGGATCTCATAAAATATCAATGCTTGATGGTTTCTCTAGATATAACCAAATCATGGTACATCTTGATGATCAAGAGAAGTCAAATTTTACAACACCTTGGGTCACCTTCATGTATGCCAAAATGCATTTTGGGATTATGAATGCAATGGAAACCTTCTAAAGGGTCATGGATATATCCTTTGTTGACGAGAAAAATAAGTTTAGTGTCATTTACTTAGATGATATCACTGTATTTTCAGATTCTGATGATGAACATCTTAAATATCTAAGAAGAGTTTTTTAGAAATGTAGGAAGTTTGGAATCTCATTGAATCCCAAAAAGTCCAATTTTGGAATTCAAGAGAGAAAATTGCTTGGTCAAATTATTTCTAAGGAATGGATAAAGATAGACCCCAGAAGAGTATAAGCAATTTTTAAGATTGGCACACCCAGGAGCAAGAAGGAGGTACAATCTTTCCTAGGAAGAGAATTTTTTTTGAGAAGGTTTATCCCTAACTTGGTTGAAATCATAAAGTATATCACTAACATGATCAGGAAAGAAAATGATATAAAATGGACTCTTGAAGATAGGATTTTTTTTGAAGATATTAAAGTGGCACTTATTAAAGCTCCGGTGTTGGCCAGTCCAAATTTTTCACAAGACTTTATCTTATTTTCTTTTTCTTCATAACACACCATTGTCAGTGTCTTGTTGCAAAAAGATGAACAAAATTTTGAAAGGCCCATAGCCTGTTATAGAAACACTTTGAGAGAATCCCCATTGAGGTATGACATCATGGAAAAGCAGGCATATGCATTGGTGAAGGCCCTCAAAGAATTCAGAATTTATATCTTGCATTCCCATATCATTGCTTATGTACATAACAATTATTTGAAAGACATTTTGACTCATCCTGATCCTGAAGATAGAAGGGGAAAATGGATAGTTTTTTTGTTGGATTATGACCTCAAGATCAAACCTACAAACCTGATTAGAGGTCAAGAAATTGCAAAGTTGATGGCACAGTCCAATTGTGAGGTCTTGGGAATTAATTTCATTGATGATTTTTCAGCAAATTCAGGAGAAGAGATAGTCTCGTGGGTATCTCAGAAATTCCTTGATTATCCATGGTATGATGATATTATTTATGTATTAAGAAATTCACAAGCTCCTCCTAAATTAAGAAAAACCAAGGACATATTTTTAAAGTTTAAAGCAACAAAGTTTTCCATTCTAGATCATTCTCTATATTGGAAAGATCCAGGTGGGATATTGCTAAATTGTTTGTTGGAGGAAGAAGTGAAAAAAGATATCAAAGAGTTTCACAAAGGTGACTATGGAGGGAACCATTATTGGAAGACCACTATGCATAAAATAGAGATGGAAGGGTTCTATTGGCCTAGTATTTGTTCTGATGTGTACAAGGAAGTTTCAAGCTATCATGAATGCCAATTTTTTGATGGAAAAATAAAGTTGTAGCCCTTACCTTTAAAACCTATCTCTGATGAAGCAACATTTAGGCAATGGGGCCTTGATTTTATAAGAGAGATCCATCCACCATCCTCAACTCAACATAGTTGGATACTGACAACCACATACTACTTCACCAAATGGATCAAAGCAGATTCGACAAGGCAAGTTATTGATACTATTATCATTCAATTTTTAGAAAGCAATATTTTGTCTAGATTTGGTTGCCCAGTCAAGATCATTACTGATAATGCAGCAACATTCAAGTCCAAAAGAATGGAGAAATTTTCCAGTGACTATAATATAACTCTTGTCCATTCCACAACTTATTACTCATAGGGTAATGGTTGGCTAAGTTATCCAACAAAATCTTGACCATAATTATTAAGAAGCTTCTGCAGGAAAAAAAGAAATCTTGGCATAAGAAGCTTATCTATACACTATGGGCTGATAGGATCACCACCAAAAGGTATATTGCTACATCATCCTTTCAGATTTTATATGGTACATAGGCAGTTTTTCCTACCTCATTAGGACTTCCAGTGATGATACTACTGCAATAACAAGAAGTTGAATCAAATACCACTCAAAGGAGGTTAAATCAAATAATCCACATTCAACAAATGAGAGAACAAGTCTTCAACAACTCACAACTACATCAAGACAAAATGAAAAGAGCCTTTGAAAGGCATACTAAGGAGGATGATTTGAAGGTGGATAATTTGGTGATGAAGTGGGATGTAAAGAATGAATACAAAGGGGAGCATGGGAAGTTTGATAATCTTTGGCTGGGACCATTCAGGATTGTTGCATACCATGAGAACAATGCTTATTTGTTGCAAGAGGTCAATGGAGATCTAATTAGTGGAGGACCTATGAATGGCAGGTTTCTCAAACACTATCTTGCTTAAAAAAAAAATAGTCTTTCCATTTAATTGTAAATAACCATTTTATTTTTTAGATGAAGCATTTGAATTCAATAATTAGCACAAAATTGAAGCCTGAAGTGAAGGCCCTAATTTTATGTTGAGTTTAGTCAAATTTGTTTCAATAAAGTCTTGTCAATAAGTTTGTTTGTCAATTTAGATTTTTTGAGTCAAATAAATCCCAATGGTTAGGCACTTGGTATGTTGTTCTTTGCTACCTCATTGGGAGGATAACATCCCCATTAGAGCCAAATGTTAACATCAATATTTTTAGGGTAAATTTTTTGAGTTTGTCTAAGGTTTGAAAAGTCATTCCATGGTCTTGGGAAGACCAAGGAATTTCAAATTTGATTCAATGATTTGTATAGGCCATTAAATACTTCAAGGTGAAGAAGTCAATTAGAGGGTCCATAGGTGGTTTTTCATCATGAAATATTTTTTCAAGGGACTTGTCTTAAGTCTAAGTCATATACAAGTCATAAGTTTAAAAGGTAAAGTCTTTTCAAAGCATCATTTGTGGGCATAATCACATAAACATTGTTAGTACAGGTGTTTTATGGCTATTTGTGGCATATGTACCTTGGAAATATCAAAATCGAGTGTGTTGCACAAGTCACTTAAATGATGCAAGAGGTCTTTTCAACTCGAATGGGTACATTTTCCCTCTCAAACCCATTCACATCAAGTCTTATATCTGTATCCATTATCATTCACCCCTTTGCATGAATTATTGGCCTATAAATTGGTTTCTTACTCATCGGGCAAGCTCCAACAAACTTCTGCTAGACAAACCTTCTTCTACGCTACGCATCTACTATGCAAACTCTCGCACTACGCAAATCCTAGTGCTTATATATTTGCTACTCACCTCATATCCACTCCCTAGTAGTGGTAAACACATGTGAAGCTTAACCATCCATGCATTGATAGCCTGCTAATTCACTTCCCTATCGCTCAGTGAAGCTCTCATGCTATTTTGAAACAAACCCTATCCTTGTTAATCCTATTGCACAAGATTACCTATTAGGTCTTGAGCATCTCTCCCCTTGCCAAAGGATCACATCCACATTGAACAATTATTCATTCATCCATGACCACACAAGATAAAAAGAATAACATAGGAGGGAATGTGTTGAGGTATGAGCCACAAAGCCTCATCTTGGTGAACTCGGACCTTGTGTTCAGAGTTTATTTTGATCAGGTCATATGCATTATATTCTGTGAGAAAATTCAAGGATATTACCAATAACTAACAAAGGAGTTTTCCCTCAATTACAATGGTATCTAGAAAACAATTTTCGGGGTCATATTCCCAGTGTCAGAGGAGTCAATAGTTTTTTCTACAGAGATCCCAATCCTAGGGGGAAATGGTTTAAAGGTATGCCTTTGGATTGTGCATTTTATATTGATTTCCTTAAGCCTAAATACAGAAATCAGAAGATAAGATCTACCATTCCTAGGGAATATGTGTTAGATCCCTATGATAATTTGTTGAGGGTCATACAAAGATATTTCACTTGTGAGGGTAGGTTTGATAGGGTGTACCAGTACCATGTGAGACTCCTCATCCACTACATGGGGAAAAACCCTCTCAAATTTCCTTTTTACATGTATAGAAACTTAGGAAAGATGGAAGGCATGGTCCAATATAGAGTTGACCAACTTAAGAGTAGCATGTTCCATTTCTCCTTATTCAAGCTACTAATTGTTGAAGAACTCAGAAAACTAAATAAGGAATGTGACTATTTATTTTCCTCAACTAATATTCCCTTGGAGCCCAAAAGAGATACCCCATTGTTTGTTGAAAGGGAGCCTCCTAGAAGATTAGGTAAAAAGGGAGAAAGTGTTGCAGATAAAATCAAAGGGAAGGAAGTTGAAGGCTCTCCTCCAAGCCATCCATTTCCAAAGAAGGGTATAAAATTGTTGTTCATTGATGAACCTAAAGAGATCTAGACAGCTAGAAGGCCAACCACAAGGTCAACAACAAGAAAGATTCCTACACCAGTAGTACATACAGAGTATGTTGATATTTCATATCAGGGGATGGACGAAGGCCAATCCAAAGAAGGATATAAAGAATCATAAATTAGGGAATTGCAACAACAACTCAGAGAAGTTGATTACTCATTTTTATCAAGAAAACAAAGAGTTGAAGAGGAAGTTAGCTGAGAGAGGTTCTGAGGAACAAACACCACAGGTCAAGAAAAATCCTAAAAGTGAAACATCCAAGGGAATTTTTCAAAACCCTAAGACCATAGTTGTAGCCAAGCCCACAACACCTCTAACAAGATCCTTAGCTAGGAAGAATAGTCTAGACATACAGGGCAAGCAAGTAGCAAGTGAGAGACCTCTTACTTCACCCACAGAAGGAGAAAAGAAAATAATATGGATTAATAAGAAGTTGATGGAATCTCAAGATAAAATCATTAATCTTAGGGAAGAAAAAAGGATATCAGATGATAGAGCCATGAAACACTTTAAAGAATGCATATCGGCCAGAGAAAATGTATGTGCATCACTTTCCAATGCCCAGTCAAAATTGAAGAGAAATGCAGCCATGTTCAGGCAGGTGGGAAATTTACAGGTACAGAACCTAAAACTGAGGAAGGAAAACATGTATCTAAAGTAGAAGATGCAGTTGAATGAGGAGGCTAGGAGAAGACTGGAGCTACTTGCAGAAGTAGCACAAGTATGAAAGGATGAAAAACACATTTTTTCTTTTTGGAAGAAGTCACTATTACATTTGCAAACTAAAAGGTGACTAAGGGAGGTAGAATCTAGCTAAGTTTGAACACATTTATATATAAAAACATTTTTGAAGCCCCCATTCTTATGATCCAGACAATTATGACAGTATGAATCACTCTTATTGAGCAACTACAAATTGTGATTGATAAGGAAAGCATACACAACACTTGCATAGTGCACTAGCGCTACACAAATGTTGTATCCATATATAAATGAAAAGGATAGCATCAAAGGTTCGGTATACCACATTGGAGGTTAAATCAAGGTTTTATATCCATGGATGCCACCTGGACCTAAACAAATTTCAAGAAATCCCAATGCACTACACAAACATTGCAGGTAGAATTTTCGTAGTGCTAGCACTAGTACGCTACACAAAGGTGACAGAGCTACATGACAACACAAAATTTCTCTTGAAGGAATCTCCAAACGAACCTGGTGATTCATCCACACTTCAGAGTCAAATTTATCTTGGATATTTGATTGTATAAGATATGTTTTTTTTCATTAAATAGGGTCAAACAAACTTACTATTTTTAGTAAAGTCATTTTTGAGTTGTCATGTTCTATTGTAAAGAGATCCACTATTGTAGTCAAGAGGAATTTGACCCCTAGTATCCTAGTATGGTAAGTAGGCTCATATATATTTGGATCATTTTGAAGTAAAAGGGTCGAGTTGCAGAACTATAGCAATTTTTAATTTCACTATAAAATATTTGAATCTAAATGGAATGAAATGCAGAAGTCTTGAACCTTCATGAACGAGATTCTAATGGTGATGCGATGACAGTGTGCTTCTAGTATTTTTGTACATATCTCTTGTGTCTCTATTTACATCTCATTTTTCCTTTGTTTGAATTGATTTTTAATAGTTAGAATTCATCTAAAGGGTTCTCTAATATCAAGGAATTTAAACTGTCATTTTCTTCCTAACTACATCTATATGGTGCTATGATGTTGTTATTTGTTTCTTTTGTTCCTCTTTCAACCTCTATAACTAAATTAAAAAACTGAAGGTTTCATCCACCAAATTTATCCTATGTTCCTCTGTGAGGTTCTATTACCAAGACATTAGTTTCATTTTTTTTCAAGATCTGACTCCATATCCCAAAAAACATCCTTCTCCTCCTTTCCAACAACACTTTATCAAATCCACTCAAACCTTGAAACCCTAGCCATTTTTCTATCAAGAAAAATTGTCTATCAAAGATTAAGTGACAAGAGAGAGCCCCCTCTATATTGGAAGGGCTAGCTTCTAGTCTTAAAGTTGGTTTGTAGGTTACCTTTGTAAGTTGTTTCCTTAGCCAAAACAATCTACGCAGTGCTAACATACTTCTTTGAGATGACTTGTTGAAGCCTCTTCTTTATTCTATGGTTCCTTTCTTAGTGATACTATTTCATCTTCCAAACATTGTTTTTCTTTCAACTAATTTTTCAGAGTTTCTTCAATCACTTTGGATTATTCTAGTTGAACCTTTAGATTTATGATAATTTTTTGGACTTCTTCATAATTTTCCTTTAGCTTGATCAATTCTTCCTTGAGATAATTGTTTTACTTCCTTTATCTTTTTACCTCAGTTAATATGTTGATTAGTTCTACTTCAAGATCTACTTCACCTTATTCTTATGAATCTGAATCTGTCTGACATGATGCGATTCTTTCTTCTTGTTCTATATTAGCATCTTCTTTATCTTGATCAACACTTTTTGGCTCTTTGATAAGAGGAGATTCCTTAAAGTAGATAATATGTATCTTGTCCCAAATCTCTTTGGCTAAGGAATATTGTCCCACTTTAACTTTTATTGAATCAGATAATGCATCCAGGATGGAATCCATTGCTATTGTGTTGTTCCTTCTTAATTCATTCTTGGATGCAGTGTTCATAGGTTTCTTTGAAGAAGTGTATCCTGTAACAACTGATTTCCAAACATCATACCCCTGTTCCTGTAAAAATACTTTCATTCTTGAGCTCCATATTTCATAATTATGACCATGAAACACTGGAATTCCATTATTTGTGCACTCCAAGATATACCTTCCAGTGGTTAGAATTTTTATGAATGACCTTCTCTCATACCAATTGTTGGAATATTCAACAATACTAAGAGGGGGGGTGAATCAATATTTAACACCTTTTACCATTTTTAATCACAACATTAACTTATCAATGATTCCATTCACTTATGATTGCATTTAACATATCATAAACATATAGCCATAAGTAGTACCATTCAAAAATCCATCACATCATACAAATTCCATAAGATAGTTTTATGTGGAATCCCAAATGGGAGAAAACCGCATAATGATTTCTTATATATTCAGAAGATTGCATTCATAGGAAGAACCAATTTCCAAAATTCTCCAACACCAAATGGAAGGATTACCAAGTAATAGATTTATGGTTTGTATTATGCACCTTCAAGTAAATTTCTACATTGAGTCTTCACATGATTGATAATAATCCTCCATGGTCTCAGAATGACTCTTTAATGCACAGGTATGCAACATTAGATTGTACGCATATCTATAGAATTATATCCACAACACATAGTGTAATATCCCTAGGACGAACCCAATTGTAATATAAATGAAAATGTACTTAAGCTGGTGATTTGTTTGATATCATTTTGTATGCACATTTCATGGCATAGTGCGTGCTTGTAATGCGTAGTAAAATGATGAAGTGTGCACATTCCTGGATACTGCGTGCAACAACTTGAATGCGTGCGATTTTGAGGCCAGGGAGCCTTTTGTGTATATGTTGTGTTTTATAAGCTGGTGAGCCAGTTATTATAAGTTAGGATGCTTATGTTTTGATTAGACTGGACAACCTAGATGTTAAAGGCCAGTCTGGCTATTTTTGTATATGTCTCATAATTAATATAAAATACATCGTTGCACGCAGACCGACCATGATAAAAGAGTATGGGGGAATAAACTCCACTAGTTAGGGAAAGGGAGGGCTAAAATTTAAGGAAAAGGGATAAGCTAGGGAGCTTAAGCCAAAAAGGAATATTATATTAATATTTCTTAAATCATAAAGTATGGATAATTATTTTATCCTAATTTATAAAGTTGGGGACAAGCGGGCCAAACTAGCTCCCAACATGACAAGTGTCAAGTTGGGGACATGCATACATATTTTGGGACTCAAATCATTTTCCCATCTTTTTCCATCATTTTTTCCATCATTCTCCCCGCGATTCATCCATCATTCAGTGATCCATTCAGCGATACCATGATCTTTCACTCACACAATCATCTATCCTCCATACTTTCCTATCATTGTACTTGAACCGTATCCATAGCCATTTTCTATTCGTGTAGCTGGTTAGCTTGGGAAGTTGGACTGAAGAAGCGGGTTGTCAGGCCTATGGGATATTGAAGAGGAGGGTTGTCAGGCCCGTGAGCAATTTCTCTCTGGGTGAGAGAATTTTTGGGAATTGATTTCCTGAAGGTGTTGATCTGCAACTATAGTGCTCAAAGACTTCCTATCTGACCTATTGCTAAATCCCGGAAAGAAATTGGGACAGCCGAAGGACTATTGAGAAGAGAAGGAGCACACTTCCTTAGGTGGGACAGGAATGTGGGGAATGAGGGATTTTAGGATGTTATTTTGAGTTGGCACCTGTGACGGAGTATTTCCTGTTGTCTATAAGCCTATAGCCTGGTTAGGAATCCCTTTACCTGGGTGGAGTTTAGTCCCATCTTGGGGGTGACTCACTGTTGAGAGTGATGAACAGTGTGGTCTAAGGATGGGAGGTTCGTGGAAGGTTTGCATGCAGTTGGTGACATTCTTACCAAGATAAGTGTCAATTGTGTGATAAATTTACATGTTGCATTATTATTTACGTGTTTATTATTATGGATTTATCCTGTGTATGATTTATAATTGTGTTTATATTTATGGATATTTCCTGCATATGTTGCATGTATACATTTACTATTATTTCCGTTATAATATGTGCATTTACATATGTATTGTAGGCTTGTGTTATATATATATGTTTCCGCAAGAGCTCGATGTGTATATATTTTAATTGCATGCAGTTCAAAAATTTTATGTGGCATAGCTCAGTTGGATGTTGGGTATGTTACAGTATGTTCCACAGAGAGTATAGTAAGAGTTCACTGGCATAGCGTGACCCAACATGGATGGTCGGGGATGATACACATAGGGCATGATATGATCCATAGAAACAAGCCTATAGTGATTTTTTGTAGCATAGACTTGTAGTGATCCATAGTATATACCTATGGTGTGTTTTGTAGTAATGATCCTAAATTATTTTCTACAATAATGATATTTAGCGACTTTAACTTGATTGTTTATTCAACATAAATAAATACAGATTAAACTATCCTCAATATATGATTTAATTAGAAACCAAAGGAAACTTTTAGAATTTATGAAAACATACCTTGAGCCTTGATTATGTGATTTGGGCATAAAAAGAGTATAAAAAGGTATATAAGATAAAATGAAAGGATGAGTGTGTAAGAAAATGGTGGTTAAAAGATGGTCAAAACAATGTTCACCATCTCCCCCAACTTAAGGTGTTGCATTCCCCTAAGAAACTTAGTCATCTAAATTTGAACTAAAAGGAGACAGGGAAAGCGTATATTTCATGAATATTTCTCCAACTACAAGAACCATGGCACATGTATCCTAGTTCTAAATAATCTCATTTTCTGACAATAATTTCCCAAAATGTGTCTTCTTTTGCAAGTTTCCAAAGAAAACAATATTTGTATTTTGGTGATGGACACTAGATGAAAGGAAAGTGAAACTATAAATCAATCCATTGTGTCCCACATTTTTTAAACAATGATGTAATGGTCACATCCAATTATGGAAAAGTTAATATTGAGAAAACCCAAAGGTTACCTTTGTTTTTGTTCTGCAGTCAAGAAGTCCCATCTGATCCCGTATTCTTTGTGAGGCCAATAAGGCCTCTACCTAAATGAAAGCTATATTTTCATAACATGAGGAAAGATTTGTATAATGGGTCCAATGGATATAAGGAAGGAATAAAATTTGTTTAAACAAATTATCATGCTCCTAAAGTACTCGGTTGTGGTAAAATATTGTTCACTCACCCATAAATTTTCCTCTGCTTCATCATACTAAATTTGGGAAAGAGAAATGGTCCATTACAATTGATTAGTGAAAAAGGAAGTGAAATATTTTTGTTGGGCATCCCCCACAAAAGGATTCAGGTTCCAGCCTCCATCATGAATGAGGATGAAGTCATGTTGATATAGCTCACACATGAGGTTTCAGTCTTCTTCACTACCACTAGCATAAGCTTCTAATAATTATGCAAGTTATAAAATGTTAAAAGGCCTACTTGTAATCAAAGACCTCATTTAAAACAATATCATTTGTTCCTACAAGAAAAATTCATATATTGGAGATAGGCACCTTCAAGCTAGGATACATTTGCCAAACTACAAAATTGTTGTTTCTCTTCATGTATCCTTTGCACCAATTGTTTATTTTTTTGAATTTTATTTCATTCATCCCATAAGGCTTGAAATATTTCTTTTGTCTCCATAGAAAATGTGGTCCATTTTTCCCTGAGATTGTGAGTGGTATTATTATTCTCTTGTAATGAAATCATACATGAATCAAAAGATTTAGTGACTTTATTCCACTTGGCGGCCTCATCTTGTAATAAAGTTGTCTTTTCATTTTCAAGGGAAACCCTAATATTCTATAAAGTCTCTATCATTGGGTTGGAAACCAAAATTTCCTCCATGTGGAAATAAATACATTTAGGAATTGCATTCCCTTGCATAGTTGGTTCTATAGAAGTGATGAATTTTGTTTATAAATTAGCAGGAGTGGCAACAACATTGTTTCCTAAAAAACTATTAAGGTCCAATGATTCAATAGTAAGATCGTCCATGGGAATTTCAAAAGTAACATGATTTGTATCTTTTTAAAATCATGATAAAGACCAAATTCACATGAATTGGAAGGTGGTTTCTCAATTTCTTCAATGACATCGATAAGAATGTTCAATTTGGAAATATCCTTGAATTTCCTTAATTTTTTTTTAACAAAAATAAATCTTTGATATAAACCATTTTTTATTCTATGCAAAATTCAATTCATCCTTATGAAATCATAATAAGAGAGTTTATGTTGGAAAAAGGTCTTACCAAATTGATGGTTTAACCTCTTAGATATTTTTACAAGATAGTTATCTTTAATATCTCCATCTACTACATCTAAATCATATAGATTTTGTGGATATTTCATAGTAGGACTAGTGGGGTTTGGTTATTATTGAGCTTACATAGTTGGAATGGAAGGTTTTGGTGCTTGTGGATAGTCCATAGCTAGAATGAAAAAGGATTATTTCTTATGGATATTTTGTAGCTATACTAGTTTTATGGTTCACATCTCCTTGTGATGTAGCAATTACAAGGTCTTCTACATCATACACAGATCAGTTTATGTAGTTTTTGTCACTTGAAACTGGAGGATATTTTCTCCCTATACATTTTCTATGCTTGGAGTAGGAAGAACATTAAGAGATTCATTAGAGTCTCCAACAACTGGACTATTGGGCCCTAATTCATCTTCCCATGTCTTCCTAATACTAATGTCTTCTTCCTAATCATATTCTTTAGCCTAAGGAGGTCACTAGTAAATAAATGTTGTCCAAGTTTCCCCCATCTAAGATATGGAATCAAAAATAATATTTTTAATAAGTCCATGGTCGGACAAACTTTTTCTTAGTATATTTTGTGTTGAGTTGAACCATTTTAGCCATATTTTGTAGTGTGCAAAGAAAAAAGAAAGGAATATTAAGACAAAATTTGTGTCTTAAGTGGGTTAGCAACTTGAAATGATAAAGAAATGGAAAAATAAACCTACCCTAACATATAAGGTATTTATAGATGAAATAGGATGCTTCAACCCATGGTTGAGAAAGTAAAGTGTGTTTAACGCCTTTCCCTATACATTGCAGAGTTTTAGATCCCTCCTAAAATTGTAGCTGGGCCATGGTCATGGTGTTTCATACAAAGCAACATTCACCATCCAAAAATAAACATGTAATGCAAGAAACTATTTCCTTGGTAATTCAGATGTGATCCCCATGAAATATGGATGTCAATAGTCAAAAGGACTAAGAAAATTCTAGTGCTATGGTAGAATCAAAACATTGTATATTTTCAAAATAAGTGAGTCATCCTTCTTATTAGAATATGTTCATGATAGATGAGTTATCTCTCGAGAGATCAATTCCCAGTGGTTCATGGAGAACAGTGGAACCACCCATGGTTGATAGAAGGATTCAATTTATGTAGTTCTATTAAAGAAGTAGAAGCTGCAAGGTTCTATAGAAAGGTTTCTTAGAAGAAGGAAGATTCTATTACATAAGAATAAATGACATTGTTTGATATGTGGGGAACATAGTGGTTGTATGAATATTGCATGAAGGGTGATAATTGTCTCCGAAAATAATAAGGAATTTCATAAGGATATGAAGTTATGTGGAGTGACATGAAAAAATATTTGAAATGAGGGAAGGTACAACATCCATTAATGAAATTGAATGTGACAATTAACAAGGGATTTATACCTACAAAAAAAATCATTTAAAAAAAAATCAAAGTCGAATTCAAGAAAAATGTTGTCAATAACCCAAAAATAACATAGAATCAAACATTTGTGATAGAACAATGAATACATGTTGTACTTACCATGCATGGAAATTGAAATTTGAAATAAAGTAGTCCTAATGTTGAAAATTTGAACATGGGTATGGAACTCATAGCATATGTGGAAAAGATATGCATCATACAATATTTTCTATAAAATGGTAGGATTTGATGGATTTGTAGCAAAATCTGGAAGGAAAATGATGATAATCTTGCAATTCTTGTGAAATGACTTGTTGTATAACATAAATGGATTTGTATCAAAACAAAATTGTGTTATATAGAAAATAAGAATTGTGATATATAACAGAACATAATGGGGTTGTGTTCCAAAAAAAAACTTGGTTCTTTAGCAAGCAAGATTGGTTTTTGTAAGAAAGAATAACTAGGTTTCGTAGACAAAGTGAACTGGTTTTGTAACATCCCCATCCACCCAAGTCGGGAAACACCACTACAATTCTTCTTTGTTACCAAACTGTAACATACTCAATCTCCCATAGGACGAGTATGCCATACTAAGAACAAACCTCTTGGATTATTTGGAAACTCTTATAACAATTAATTAATAAAGAAGCATGAAATAAATACATGCAATGATCAAGATTCATACCACAACATAAAATACATGCACAACATTAACTAGCAAGAATGCATATTATAGGTACAATCTCAGGTATAATAATTTGATACTTAGCAGAAATAAACACACAAGAAAAGGAAACCGTAACAAAGAGCACTTATCTTTTATAAAAGAAGACACTAGCTGGTTGCAGACCAAGGACGTTCCACCCAACCATAGACACTGTTGTTCCAAATATCAACAATAATGTCACCCCCGAGCTAGGGATATGAATCCACAAGGATAGTTCTAGATTATTACTTGGCTTCCCAAACCATTTAACACTCAATCTCTCACAGGATTCTCCAGCACTCACAACAATCCAAGTACCCATCTCTCTTCTACCCATCCTGTACCACCCAAGAGAATAGACCTCCACCCTTCTTTTCCATGCATTCCCTCAGGAAGTCCTTCTCCTTCTAGGGCTCCAGTGTAGTTGGTCCAGAATCTCCATGTTGGGACTCTCAGGAATCACAGTTATGATCAAAGTTAAAAACATTCCAAGCATCTCATACATGCAGGCCCCAAATCATGGTTTGATTACACCAACAATCTCTACAACCAAGAAAACTATGGTTGTTCTTCAACAGTTTGTCTTCCTTTCCCAATCAAAGACATGAAAAATGAATAAATATGAGTGGGTGATAGAAAATAATGGAGTGCATGCATGAACGAATGAATGAATGAGGGAACAAGTGAGGCGACTAGTAGTATAAACAGAAGAAGAACGAGAGTGAGAGAGAGAGAACGAACCCCCCCAACAATCCAAGGACAGGTTTATGTAACTCTTGGGAATCAAGAACCTCATGGCCTTCCCCCAAGAACCTTGTGTAATTGATTTTCCACCACATTAAACAAAATGGGTAATATAAATAAATATGTATCCCCTCAAGCCCCCTCTCTTGTGGAATCATATTTCCCTATAACTCTAGTCCTTGTCGATCTAGCAGCCAATGATGTATTTATTATTAATAATGATCTAAAAATTACATTTCTTAGGCACATTGGCCTCTTTTAATTGTTTGGGCAGTCTGGCCTCATAGAAATTAACAATACATTATTTAATATGGGGGCTCAAAACCCAGCGTGTTACATCCCCTCCCCCTTATTTTGGCATTGTCCTCAGTGCATATACAAAACATGAATCAAAATTACAAAATTTATTCAAAACGTTGTGGGTACTCTATCCACATGGTATCTTCATTCTCTTAGATAATATCTTCAGGACCATAGGAGGTCCACTGAACTTTTACCAACTCCATAACTCGATTCTAGAGTATTTTGACTTTTTTGTTCAGTATTCACATTGACTCGACCTAAAAGTCTCTCTCTGTCTCTATCTAAATCAGATTCCAATCAATAATAGGGTTAGGATCATGTACATATTTATTTATCAAAGATACATGAAATGCATTATGCACATTCATGGAAATAGGCAATCCAAGGATGTATGCAACTGGCCCTATTCTGTCCAATATCTCAAATGGACTACAGAATTTGGCTGCTAGCTTTGTACAACTACCCAACTTCAAAGAGATCTTCCTGGGATTTACTTTCAAAAGCCCATGCTCTCCTACTTTAAATTATCTTGTTGTCCTATTCTTGTTGAAATAAACCTCTATCTATCCTGAGTTGTCTTTAAATTCTACTTTATCTTAACCATATGTTCTTCCATTTCCTTGAGAAAATCTATCCCAAGTGCCACTCTATCTGCTCGGTTGTCCCAGATTACTGGAGTATTGAATTTTCTACTATACAAGGCTTCAAATGGGCCCATATTCAATGAATCTTGATACCCATTATTATAGGAAAACTCAACCAAGTGCAGGTAATATTCCCAGTTAGATGGCTTATCCATCACATACATTCTCAACATGTCTTCAATTACTCGGTTGACCCTCTCTCTCTTCACATCTGACTATGGATGGTATGTTGTGCTAAAGTTCATATTTTTACCAAATCCTTTGAATAATCCTTTTCTGAAATTTGAAGTAAACTTAGTGTATTTGTCTGAGACAATTGTCCTAGGTATCCCATGCAACCTAGCAATTTCCTTCATGTAAATTTCTGCAATATTAGCTGATGTATAAGTTGTTTTTACAAGAACAAAATGAGCATCCTTTGTCAATTTATAAGCCACTACCATGATTGAATCATGTTTCCTTGATTTCCTAGGAAATTCAGTTATAAAGTCAATGGTTATCACTTTCCATTTCTTCTTTGGAATTGGTAATGGTTGTAACAAACTCGTTGGGTGCCTATGCTCAACCTTTACTCCTTTTCATTCCATACATCTCGTGATGTAATCAGCAACATCCTTTTTCATCCCTGGCCAAAAGAATCATCTTCTTACTACTATAATTGTTTTTTGGTAACCAGGATGTCCAAAATATGGAACATTGTGCATCTCCTTTAATTCCAAATTCCTAAGTTCTATAGAACTAGGAACATAAATTCTATTTTTATGTGTAAGTAATCCATCTTCCTCTATCTCATACTCTTTCATTTTTTGTCGTACATCTACTTGTTGTAATATTTCCTTTACCTGTAGTTCATGTTGACCTGTAACAACAACATCTAAAATTTTGATCTTCAAGTTCAATTGATGCATACTGACAGCTGTAGCATACATGAGATGCACCCTTCTACTAAGTGCATCGACAACTTTATTTTATTTTCCTTTGATATGCTTGATATCAAAGTTGTATTCATTTAAAAATTCCATCCATCTTGTTTTCCCGGCATTCAAAGTTGGTTGTTCAAAAATATGCTTCATACCACTATGGTCTGTTCTTAATTCAAATATATTTCCCATGATATAATGCCTCCAGATATTCAATGCGTGAACAATGGAAGCAAGCTCCAAATCATACGTGGCATAGTTCCTCTCATGATATTTAATATTTCTGGACTCATAACAAATGGCATGCCCATTTTGAGTGAGGACTCCACCAATTTTTTCCTTGCATGCATCTGTACATACCACAAAATTCTCATTTGGGTCAGCAATCTTCAAAATAGGTGCACTAGTAAGTAATTCCTTCAGAGAATTAAAATTTTCTTCACATTTTGTTGTCCATTCAAATTTAATTCCCTTCTTTTGAAAAGAAGTGATGGGATAAGAAATATTAGAGAACCCCACTATAAATATTATGTAGTAACCAACTAACCCCATAAAAGATACGACTTCTGAAACATTCATGGGTGTTTTCCATCCTCTAATGGCTTCAATATTCTCAGGATCTACTACTATACCCTATTCTGAAATAATGTGCCCCAAGTAATGGATTTGTTCTTGATAAAAAGAACACTTACTCAACCTGGCATACAACTGATGTTCCCTCAACACTTGCAATACCAGTCTTAGCTGATGTTCATGCTCCTCCTCAAACTTAGAATAAACAAGTATGTCATCCAGGAATACTATTAAAAACTTATCCAAATAATTTCTCAATATGCCATTCATTAAGCACATAAAGAAAATTGGTGCATTGGTCAGTCCAAATGGAACCACTACAAATTCATAATGCCCATACATGGTTCTAAAGGTTGTCTTATGGATGTATTCTTCCTTGATTATTACCTGATGGTATTCTGATCTCAAGTCTGTCTTTGAAAATATATTTGCTCATCTTAGTTCATAAAAGAGGCCATCAATTTTGGGTAGAGGATACTTGTTCTTCACGGTGGAATTATTCAGCTGTCAAAAGTCGATACACAACCTCAACATTCCATCCTTATTTTTGACAAAGAGTACTGGTGCTCCCCAAGGTGAAACACTTGGACGTATGTACCCTTTCTTCAACAATTCCTCCAAATGCATTTGTAATTTTTTTAACTCGGGCATACTCATTCTATAAGGTGTTTTTGACACCAGGAAAACTCCTGGCACTAGATCAATAGAGAAATATACTTCCCTTTTTGGTGGAAAACCTAGTATTTCTTGGAATACATCCTTGAATTATTGTAGTGTCGATAAATATTCAAGGCTTGTCCCCTTTGTATTTTTTAGATGCTAGATTTGATGAATAGTTGTGTAATTGGAAATATATCCTGAGTCCAAGCAACCATGCTTCAGCATCATCTTCCCTTTCTATTTCACCATCAATGGATGGTGGCTTGAGCTTCCTCATCTCTCCTTGCAAACTATCCACCTCATGTCTCCTTCTTTGGTTCCTAATAGGAGACACCTCAGGACTACTTAAGGAATATTCAGATGCATAAAACTTTATTGCTCAGTAAGGAGGTGGGTGGTGTCTATGAGCTCTAATAGCACTTCTGTAATAACCCACTCTTCAAAGATCATCTCTTCTTTCATGACACTTGCCTTCTTCCTCTTTATTTGATCCATTATTGGCTTGATCTTGCAAATGATTTAATCTATGCAGCACTCGAGCATTTATGTAACTTTTATCTCTCATCATCCTCTCGTTGTCTTCATTGTAGCTCTGCACTTCTATTTTCAGGCTCTTCACAGTTTCTAGCAATGTTTCTTTCTCCTCTCAGCCCTTGCGTCCATTGGATTTTGTCTTTGCATTGTCAATTCTAGTATTCATGTATTCGACATCTTTATCATGGCTGGAGGCTCTCTTTCCTTCTTCCATTTTTTCAATACGCATTCTGAGATAATGTGTTTAAATCCCTTAATTCTGCAAAATGTGCAAGTGACCATTTTTTCAGAATTAAGCATATGATAAAAGAAAAATTCAATAATGCTACAGATCCTTTCAACTCATGAAGAATATGTATAAATAAAAATTCCATGTTATCCCTGGGCCAATACAGAAATTAATTATGCATAGGACCTTCCTTCAAACCACTTTACCAAGTGACCATGGCTCAAAACCATTGACCAAATCCTTCCTAGTGCTTTTTTATGTTAGAATTACTATATCTGAGATTGTGTGGTTTAAAATTGATCGATGGATGAGATCGACGGTCAACAGAATCTCTGGGAATCCATCTTTGGGAGTTTCAGACTGTCCACACCGTGAACTCTTCCAGAGTGCCAAGTCTTCAAACTGGAGGATATGTTTCCACGTATCCTTTCTCGATCAACGGATAGGATTTTCTTCGCATCTCTGGGATTTAGGAGATTTCTCAGGCACCTCTCAATAGATCTCCTGGAGTGTCGAAATACCAGAGGTCCTCTCCTTACTCCACGTATCACCTCCCAATCAATGGTGGATATTAACTCCGGCCTTCGGGAGTTCTTGACTCAAGCAACTTACAACTCAAATTATTCAGAGTACCAAGTCTCGAGACCTTGGGATCTTGTGCCATGTGTCTACTATAATCAATGTCTGATATGGACTCTGACCTTCAGGAGTCCTTCGAATGTTATAGCCCTAAAATTCCCTACTCCTCTATACATGGCCTTGGCCCTATTACTTGCATATTTTTCCAAAGCACTGCTGAGAAACTCTTATTAAAAAACATTTTTTAGAAGATGTATGCACCCTGAACCATTACAGACTGCGTACATATGCTTGTTTCACCACTACAGCTCATGTACATAAACTTGTTGCACACTAAAAAACCCGCATATGCTTGCAAAAGTTGTAAAATTTAAAAAGTTGCAAGGAATTCATTGAAATTTATAGGCTATTGGAAGTTTCCCAACTAATTCACCTGCTATAGCCCATCACCCAACCGAATAACCATACTTTTTTCATATAAAAGGAGGTGTTGGGGTCTCATTTCATATAGAATCATAAGAACAATGAAACTCTGCCCAATTTCACTTCCCCTCCTTACCCTATCTTTTTATACCTTTTTTGAGATATTGCCTCAACATTCCCTCATCATCCCCTTCTTCCTCCATTCAATCCATTCCCTTCCTTTCAAGTGATCATAAGATTAAAAGAAGAGGCCTATTCAAAGTGCACTTGAAGCATTGTAAAGAGGAGCTTGGAATAGGTTCGTGGAATGATGGCCGACACAGATTATAAGTTTCAGTCTTTGTTTGATGAATAAAAGAATCTCTTTTCCCTGTCCCAAATGATGATGTTTTTTGTATTTTCATTGATTTATACTTAGAATTTGTTATCTAACTCTAACTCATGAATAGAATAGCATGATTTTAGTCCTTGTTTTCCTATCTTTGGATGCAGTTCAGACTTGGGAGGAGACATGCAGTCATTGGAACTTCGAATCTTGAGGAGATTATCACCATACGTGGGATAAAGGTACAGTTACTTGATATTCTCTCTTATTGCTTTATTTTCATTTGTTTTGGTATGTTTGGGGTCGAGTATATAATTGATTGAATTTTAGATGGTCATTCGCTCTATCTACATCTTAAACCTTGGTGTAGTTAAAGGGGGGATTTTCCTACTAGCATCGACCCCAACTGCTTATGCCTTGAATATTATGAAGTGCCAAGTCTCAAGACTATGGGATCTACTGCCACGTGTCCTCTCCTGATCAACGGTGAGGATTTACTCCATTCTTTAGAGATTCAGGGGTTTCTCCTTCATCACTCTTCATTCCTTCATAACACCGACTAGCGAACCCTTAAATTATTTTTCAGTAACTAAGCACCAAGGGGTGCCACGTGGAAAAAAATAAGGCACAGACACATGGCCTTATCTGATGGGTAACACGTGTCATATACTATCTAGAACGAACGGTCTTTTAAAAAAATGAGACACAGTGACATGTGGAAAGCATCAAGTGTGTCCATGTCACCCTAGTGCCTCATTCCTTCGCGACTTTGGAACTTTGGAACTTATCCACACTACACAACAAATCCCCTGAATGTTGAACTCCTAAATTGGTTGATCTACGAACACGTTTCCTCAAACACGAATGGTCAAGATTTACTCCAGGCTTCAGGAATTCAGAGGTTTTTATTGTTGAACACCACCACACTTCCGGACTGTCAAATGTTGAATTTACGAACCCTTGCTAATATTCAAACATGTGTCCCTGAATATGAAATGTCAAAAAAAGAAAAAAATTCACCAAAAATTGTCGATCCCTGACCATCGGCCATTGGCCATCAAAGATTTTATTTGTCTATTTTCAACCTTTCACCAAACTCTTCAATCCCCAACCATTGGTCATCGATGATTTTTTTGGTGAACTTCAACACTTAAATTTTTTGACAAAATCCCCGGTGAATCTATGTTGTTGATCTCCCAACCAAGATGATCTTGAAATTGATTTTCTCCAACTCCATAAACAACTGAAATGAATACGAACCATCGATGTTCCTCATTTTTCAAATCAACGAATCAATCCCAATTTTTGATTTGATAATTTCTCCAAAATTTGTAAACATTCAAATTTTTAAAATTTTTCAAGGACGAATCAGGACCGTTGGTCTAAGATCGAACACAATCTCAACCGTTGATTCTCTAAACACTATCCAACATCACAGAGGCCATTAAAAGTATAATTTGTCTCCAGAAATTCGTATATCGAATCCATTAACTTCTTAGACAATCCTGGAATCATTCAAACTCATATCTATTCACGAAGTTGGGTGATTTCACTCAAACGTTTCCACCATTTTTCCCCAAATTCACACACACATATATATATATAAAATCTGACAACAAATATTCTCGATTCACACTTGTTTTGGCTCGTAACAGTCTAGTGTTTGAACCAAAAGCTCTAATACCAATTTGTAACGTCCCGATCCACCTAATCTGGGAAACACCAAGTTATAATTATTCTTTGTTACCAAACTGTAACTTACCCAGCCTCCCATGGGACGTGCATGCCACACCAAGAACACACCTCTTGGTTGATTTATGAATTTTGATAACAATTAATTAATAAAGAAGCATGAAATACATGCATGCAATGATCAAGATTCATACCACAATATAAAACACATGCACAATATACCATGCACAACATTAACTAGCAAGCATGCATATTATAGGTACAATATCACGTATAATAATTTGATACACAATGGAAATAAATACACAATAAAAGGAAACCATAACAAAGAGAACTTATCTTTTATAAAAGAAGGAAGAAATTGGTTGTAGACCAAGGACATTCCACCCAATCGTAGGCATTGATGTTCCAAGTCTCAACAACAATGTCACCCCCGAGCCAGGGCTATGAATCCACAAGGACAGTTCCAGAGTGTTACTTGGCTTCCCAAACCAGTAAGCACTCAAGCTCTCACAGTCTTCTCCAACACTCACAACAATCCAAGTACCCATATCTCTTTTACCCATCCTACACCACCCAAAATAATGCACCTCCACCCTTCTCTATCACGCAGTCCCTTAGGCAGTCCTTCTCCTTCCAGGGCTCCAATGCAGTTGGTCCAGAATCTCCATGTTAGGACTCTCAGGACTCACAAATGTGATCAAATATGGAAACAAGTCAAGCATATCAAATATGCAGGCCTCAAATCATGGCTAGATTACACCAACAATCTATACAGCCATTAAAACCATGGTTGTTCTTCAATAGTTTGTCCTCCTTTCCCAAGCCAAGACACGAAAATGAGGAAATATGAGTGGGTGACAGAAAATAATGGATTGCATGTGTGAATGAATGAATGAGTGAGTGAAGGAGTGAGGCGACTAGCATCAGAACCAGAATGAGAATGAGAGTGAAAGAGATAAC
>JASDQU010437096.1:66520-76904 GCA_032191745.1 Picea mariana | reverse complement strand
TTACACAAAATGGGTAATATAAAATAAATACTTAGCCCCTCAAGTCCCCTCTTTTGTGGAATCATAGCCCCCTATAACTCTAGTCCTTGTCCGCCTAGCAACCAATGATGTATTTATTATTAATAATGATCAAAACATTACATTTCTTAGGCACACTGGCCTCTTTTAATTGTTTGGGCACTCTATCCTCTCAACAATTAACAATACATTATTTAATATGGGGGCTCAAAACTTGAGGTGTTACAGGTTTGAGTCCTTGAATACCTAGATACAAAATAATGATGAAATTTGATGCAGATGTTTATCCTTCATTATTTTATGTTTTTTGTTTTCTCTCCCTTTTTTTATCAAAATTTTTCATCCAACAAGATGGTTTTCAAACATATCTTATCCAATTATGCTTCTGTCAAAGTTCACAATTAGTATTTTTTCAAATCAAGTGTTTCCAACCAAAAATTGGTTTTCAGGTATCACAAGGTCTAGTATCACTTGAAAATAGGTTTTCAATACTATTTTTTATTTATTTATTTAATTATTTAATTTATAAGTGAGTAAATCAAGAAGGTGCCTATGTTTGTGACATAGTCACCTCACTCACAACCTCCTATACATACTTCTCAATAAAATATTTGATAAATCCTCCTTGGAAAATGGATTTCGATGTAGCCTCAATTCATTGTCATTATCCATGAGTGGGGTCTTCTTCTCATTAATAGCATCGAGCCTGATATATCCATTGTCAAAAATTGTGTCCACTTCGTGAGGTCCAATCCATCTGGTATGAAACTTGCCTTTAAATGTCTTGAATCCATAATCAAATAGTAAGGCCTAGTCTCTTTCTTGGAATTTATTTTCTTCGATGAACATGTCATACCGCTTGGCCCTTTATTTTTTTACAAAAATGGTTTCTTACAAAGTGTTCTAATGAATCTCATCAAGTTCATTAATATGTTCCAAGCACTTTATTTGGGATTCTAAAATATTCATTCCCACTTTCACTATCATCCTCAATGTCTTAATCTCAAACTCAATAGGCAAGACTACATGCTTCCCATATGTAATCCCATAAGGAGTGAAGATAGTGGTGTTTCTCTATGTGATGTGATAGGCCCATAGAACTTTTGGAAGCCTACTAGACCAATATCGATAATGGATTTCTATGGTATTGGCCAATATGGTATCCATACATTTGTTGGTGAATTCAAACTATCCATGGCATATGGATGGTATGGTGTGGAAGTTATATGCTATATCTAGCACTATTTAGAAATTAATTGGATGAGATTGGATGTGAATTGTGTCTCTTGATCTGTGGCAATCTCAATTGGAACTCCAAATCAAACAAAAATATTTTCATATAATAAATCAGCTACAACTTTCTCAGTTTCCTTTGGAAGATACTTGGCCTCAACCTACTTAGTCACATAATTGGTACATACCAATATATATACCTTTTCTTGAGATAATGGGATGATTGGCCCGACAAATATTAGATCCCATTTTTCAAAATGCTCCACTAGAATATAAGTTTGTAGAGGCATCTCATTTGATTTCATTGGTCATCCCATTCTCTAACAGATGTCACAACTTCTAACATGCTTTTTCACATACTGGAAAATGGTAGGCCAATAATATTCAAATGTAATACCTTATTTGTATTCCTCTTGTTAGAAATGTTCCCTCCCACAAAATTCATCATGACATGATTTAAGGACATTACAGACCTCATATTCATGAAAATAATTTGGATAATAAGGCTTAGGCCTGTAGGGAAGAGTTTTCCTTGAACCCAAGAATACATGGCACTCTATATAACAACTCTTAGTAATTCTTTTGGTGAGAGTTATTTTGGAATCTTTTCTATATCCAAATAATTAGCAATATCTATGAACAAAGGTGTGTTAATAAATAATGAAAATAAATTTTCATTAGAAAAAACATTCTCAACAATAATAACATCATCCTCATAGGTAAACCTAAAGACAAAATCACCAACAACATTTCCTCTCCCAAGTTTATCAAGAATGGTGATGTCAAAATCCTGCAGCAATAGTAACCATCTAGTCACTCTACCATTGGTAATTGGTTTATTCATAATATAATGATTAGTATGCACAAATATAAGATAGATAGTTATATAATGAAAAAGTGTGTTAATCGAATGGACAACAACAAGAAACTCCTCCTTAGTTACCGCATATTTTAATTCTACATAAATTATATTTTGTTGATAAAGCATATAACATAAGGTCATTGTTCTTATTTTTGTTCAAGTATTGATCCAATCGTTGTATTAGAATCATTTTTAGAGATGTGAAAACACAAGGACCAATTTGGTCCACATAACACTAATGCTAATAATAGTTTCTCCTTCAAGGCTTCAAAAGAAATTTGACATTGATTATTCCATAAAAATTCACTAACTTTTGAAAGAAATACAATGCAATATTAGTGAATTTTTTAATGAAATGATGATAATATCTTGCATGCCCTAAGAAATTTTTCACATCTTTTTGAGTTTTGGGAATTGGGATTTTCAAAATTACCTATGTCTTGGCTGGGTCTACCTGGATACTTTTAGGAGATATATGATGGCCAATAACAACTCCTTATATTAACAATATGTGACACTTTTCATGACTAAGAGAATGGAAAGAATTACTAACCCAACCATATGAAGTACCATACCCATTAGTTATAGGGGAATAAGAGTATGGGTTATTTTTCAACACAAATCCTATAACACCATTAGCCACATGGGATGCCCCTATTTGATTTGTAATTGAGGGACTGAGAGTCCACTCAATTATACAACATGGATGACTATTGAAAAATAAGTTTGTTTTCTATTTTTAGTGACCAACTCTAGTGGTAAATTCAACAAAGTAGAATTATGTTTCCCCTCCAAAGACCATGCAACAATTAAAATATTTTATCTTCCACTCAACAATATGCTAGGTTAATTACTGATCAAACATTAAAATGGAATCATAACTCAATGAATAAGTCAATAACTAATCATAAAATCATACCCAACATATTGCAAAGGAAAAACACATATATGAGACAAGATTTTACTCTAGAAACACAAAATTCCCTCGATATTTTATTACATTTAAGAGAGTATTATAGAGGAGTGATCTATACAAAGACTTTTTGTATTTTTACTCACTATGAAGATCAAAATCGTAGCAGACCATGGCTCAGAGACACCTTCACTTTGAGTGAACATGCACAATAACTTCTTCATCCACTCAACCTCAAGCAGGCTGCCCTCCTCGAGCTTTAATTTTTTCTACTATCCTTCTCCCTTTATCCTTTCATATCCCTTCATTTTCCTTCCTCCTTTGCTACAACCGTAATTGTTTTAATGAGATACCTTTGGAAGTCCAGCCATCATATTTGTTTGTTTCCACTTTCAATTTTCCAAGAAGACAAAAACTAAATGAAATGAAATGAAACATATTTGTTTAAAAAATATAAAAAACATTTTCCAATTTCTAATTCTGATTGCACCTCCCCATTTGAATGATTTTGGTCCCCAAACGTTGGACCATTAAAGAGATGGAAGAAAAGGTTCTCCATTTTCCTCTGCATATCCACCGTTCCATTTTTGACGAAGGTGGCTTGTTTCCTACTTGTCTGCCCTTGTTTCACTGCTATAGGAGTTATGCTCTTTCTCTCTTGATGTGATTTGATGAGGTTTTCCTTTCCACCTTTGACCAAGTGGTACTTGTTTTCTCTTTTGTATAAGGTAGCATCCCTATCCCAGAAGTAGGGGCTACCCAACATCACTCCACAAGTGTCAAATGGTGCAAATTCACATTCTACCTCATCAACATAGCTGGAACTAATGGAGAACTTTATTTTCCATCATTAAGTGATTCTCATAACAGGTTTCCCTCACAACCATACTAGTAAAATTGGTTTCACTATATCATAGGTTTATATACCAAGCTCATCAACTAATGTTTCAGAAATAATATTACATTGAGAACCAATGTCGAACAAGACATTTACCTTCCAATTCTTACCTTGAACTTTGACTCGGAATAGTGAATTTTTATCTTCACTTACCTTTGGTTGATAAAATATGGTGAAAACCACAACTCCATCTAGATTAGAGGTTCTTTCTACCGCTTATTATTTTTTCTCAATATATCCCTTGGATTTCCCCTTGGACTTTAGCCACTTTGGACATAGTTTTGGATGAAGTTTACACCACTTCTCTTCCATGTTTCCATATACATCACAATGTTTGTAATGCATATTAGGATCCCTCCATTTTTTGGTTGTGTCTATCATCTTCTCGTCTCTTCTCTTTCCATTTTCTTCTTGCCCATGTGATTCTCTCCTTTCTTGAGTCCAACTCAATGTAGAGAGCCTTCTCATTTTCCTCTTCTATGTTTTTCACACCATGAAGTTTCAATTGCCTTCAAATATGGATGAAAATTCCTCCAAGGTACTTCATCACCACTCTTGGCTCTTCCAGAAAGATACCCAACCATGTGACCTATCTCCTAAACTAAGAAGTGTATTCTTGCACTCCTTATCCATGTTCTTGCCGAAGGTACTACCACTTCATGAGTTGTTCCTCTTCGTATATTGTGGGATAGAATTGTGACTTCAGTGATGCCTTGAAGTCCTCTCATTTCATCACCATGGGATTCTTACCTATCCTTAGTGCATCCACATAAATATCCCACCATAGCAAAGCATGTCTCATCATCTTCAAATTGGAAAATTAAATTTGTTTTATTTCTTGGACTTGATCAATTCCAATTTAAACTTTCAATTGTTTCAATCAGCTATCAAACACCTTGACATTATTTTATCCATCATATGAGGGTATTTCAATATTTTCTTCAACTTTGAAAGGGACACTAGAATATGAAGAAATGTTTTTGGCATTACCTAAGTTTCCAAGAATATTTTCTTTGGAACCTTCTAGGATAGCCTTGTGTTCTTCATGCTCAATCTCTTCTGAGCATGCTTCCTTACCCTTCATTACTAGTCGTTGTGTCACCAACTCTGTCAATGTAGCAATTCTTTGCTACAACCAATTCAATCTAACCTATGGATCTTCCCTATCATCTTATTCATGATGATTCCCCACCATTGATGGTGATTTTCTTCTCTATCGGAATGGAAACAATGCTTCTCCATTTATTTGGTGCTATATGTGGGTGTTTACAATGAAAGTGTTCCACAATCCTTCAAAACATACTCTGATATGATCTCATGGATATAGAGGACATATTCTACAATAGGTCATTGGACTACTAGTTCTCCTTGGGATGCAAGATCCAATAGCTCGTCCTTCCCCTAGACCTTGACTCTCCAATATTTCTTCTTGGATGTTTGATTCTTAGAATGGAGTTCTAGGTTAATCCTCCAATATTTTCCCTCCCAATGTCGAGTCAATCTATAGTACCAACAATAGTTATACTGACAATATTTATTGCATTGGATGCTTATCTTTCTAGAGTAAAAAAAATCTCTAGGTTTATGACCAATTTTCTTGCAACAAAAACAAGTTAATTTATACCTTTTTATTCTGTGAGAATTATTGCCAACTTGGTTTCTTGGTCCCCCAAGTATTGGAGTGAATATGGAAGGTGAAATCATCTCTTTGTTGCCCTCTTCCAAGCTTGTACAAGCAAATTTGAGTGGCTTGTTGCACATGGCTTATTTCCAAGTTCCTCTTTCCTTGACGAAAGTGGTTTGAGATGCACTCATGCTGGCTTCTTTTCCACTGAGTCATAGGCCTTCATGATTAGGCCTTTGTTGATATAAAATAAGAATCACAATCCATTGGCATTCCTTTCCTAGTCCTTGGACATCATATCCCATTTTCCTCATGATATTGGAACCAATGCCTCTAGTGTGCTTCTCAAAATCACCAATGCTATTGGAAGGTGAGTTTACCATGTTGTCCTTTGTCATGGTACTAGCTTTGGCAGTGGCAATGGAAGGGGCTTGCTTGGTCTCTTGGACAACTACTTCTAGATTCTTCAAGGCCTCTTCCTTCACTGAGAAGTCATGGTATAGGTGATCAGAAACCTTGGTGAACCCCTCCTCTTTCCAATTATCTAGCTCAATGAATTTCTCCCCCAACTACAAGAATGTAATATGATACTGTCTAATTCTTCCCTCATTGTGGTGAACGAGTCTTGGAACTTGGAAATATCTTTCTCCATCTCCTCTACTCTATGTCTTAAATACTATATTTCCTCTTGAATCTTCATGTTGAATTCTCTCAACTCTTTTAGCTTCTCCTTGTTCAATGTTTTACACATGGAAACTTCTTCAAGGTCCTTAGTGAACTTGATCTTATACCATATGATTTGTAATTGAGGGAATGAGATTCCACTCAATTTGATAACATGGATGACTATTGCAGAAAAAAAATGTTTTATGTTTTTAATGACCAACTCCATTGGAAAATTCAATGAAGTAGAATTATGTTTCCCCTCCAAATACCGTGAAACATTTAAAATAATTTATCTTCCACCCAACAATAGGCTAGGATAATTAGTGATCAATGTTGAAATAATGTAAATGCAAAGAGTATTCTTATTATTATTGATATATTATTCATAGGATCAATCCACATTGTGGATTGATCATGTCGGTTATTGTAATAGGACCAAATCCCCTTTTGTGGATTGGTCAAAAGACAACTGTAATAGGCAGAATAAGAAGTCGGCCCTAGCATATATTAAAGAGGCCTAGAAATATAATAAAGGTGGGTTTACCCACCCAATTTGAGAAGTCATCCTTGCTAGTGAAGAGACACTTCACACCTGCCATACTTGTATAAATAAAGAGGCCATCACCTCACTTAAACACACAACTTACTTGCTCATTTGAAGGACAAGTTTAGATCTGTTGTTGGAGAAGGAGAGAGAGAGTGGCACATATCTGGGAGAGAACTTTCTATATTAGTTTAAGAGATCTCTTGGCATTGTATTGGCTATCTATATTAAGGAAGTTTTGCTGGGTTTTCTTCTCCTAGAGGGTTTACCAAGATAAATGTTGTGTCCCTTGTGATTGTGTATTTCTCAGTGATCTTGGATTATGCTATTGTTATCTAGTGAAATGAAAACAACTATAATAATGGATTAAAAATTAACATGGTATCAGAGCCAAGCTGAAGGAAGCATCTTTCACAAGTGAAAAACGTCACTGTTACTGTACATGAAAATTAGGGCTTTTTATGGTGAATATTTTCAGCCCCAAAATCATATAGAAAAGTGCCCCCTCCCCTAAGGATCACTTTGGCACTCTCAACGCACCTTTTCAGTGGCTAGATCTCTAGGAAAGTGAAACCCTAGTTTCACAAAGTACTAGAAAACCAGAAAACGAGAGTACCAAAAGTACCACAAGTACCAGAGTACCACAAGTACTAGAAAACCAGAAGCACTAGTCCAGAAATCTGCAGATCAAGCTTGAGGGGGTAAAAGTTGGATTTTCAGAAATCTGATTGCATCAACTAACTCACCTCAGTGTAGTGCACCTATCCCCTATATCAGTATTTCAAAATTTCAAGTTTGAAAAATTAGGGTTTCCTCATAAAACCCTAAGTTGCAGTTGTAGTTGCAGTACCAGTTGTAGTTGAAGCTGTACTACTAGTTGCAGTCACCCTTGAAGTTTTTAAAGAGTTGGTAATGATTACCGTTGCTACCAGATGGTGCCACCACCTACAGATGCTATCAGAGGTATGTACTCACATATGTTTAATTATTAAACTTTAAAGAGTATTTGCAGGAGAAGGTATCTCTTGCCATAGATCCAGAAGGATCTCAAGATCCAACACATTTAGAGGAATGATGCAACCCAGGTGTGATTATTCTGATATGCATCTACTTGTCATGACATTATCTTGATTAGTGTTGCATGTTGAAGCTATGATAAAATTATTAGAAGGATTAAAAGTTGATCATAGATCTTATCCTCTAACCTAACCTTCTGTCAAGATAGTGTATTATCTTAGTATAGCAGAGAGGTTGAAGAAAGCACTTGTCATCTTGAGTGAAGGAGACTTGGAAGAAAAGAAAGCACTCATTCCTAAAGACAAGGCTCCAGGTTTGATTAAATCAATTTGATAAGATTCAAAGGTACACATGACAAGTTGATGACTATAGTTGAGATAGTAGTCTTTGTAAACTATTATACCTGATAGCATGTGANTTCCTTACCTTTAATCTTTGCTTCAGATAAATTATAAGTGATAGCTCTAAAGGAGCTACTGTGATGATTGTTCATGCTATTGCTTTATATTATTAGAAGGATATTATTCTTGATTGTTGTTTTGTTGACCTTGCTCCAGGTCACATGTAATAACCCTGAGGAATCTATAGTGATGGTTGCAGAAGGAAATGTGCTAAAGGAGAGACCATAAATGAAGCAATCATCATTGGAAGAGAAGAAGGTGTCTTTCATAAGCTAAAGGGTTACTCAGAAGCTGCCATGACCCACGCCATTGAAGAATTTTGGCATATAAGATTAGCTCAAATAAACTACAAGGCACTACCATACATATGCAAAGTGGTCATAGGTTTACTAGAACTCAAAGGTGACCATGAAGGCATATGCAATGGATGTGCACAAGGGAAGAAAATGAAGAACCCGTTTCCAAAGAGGGATAACAAGGCAGAAGGAGTCCTAGAACTCATTCATTCAGATGTATGTGGCCCAATGCCATTGTCCTCCATTAGTGGGTATGTATACTATGTATCATTCATTGATGATAATTCTCATAAGACCTAAATATATTTGAAGTGTTCAGGAAGTTCAAGGAATTCAAAGCCTTGATAGAGAACCTTTCTGTAAGGAAGATTAATATACTCATGTCAGATAATGGAGGAGAATATACCTCAAAAGAGTTTGTGAAATTCTGCAAATATGTTGGGGTCAAGAGGGAACTCACTACTCCCTATAATACCCAACAAAACGGTGTAGTTGAATGGAAGAATAGAACCATACTGGAAGCTGTGAAGACTATGATCCATGATAAAGATCTTCCTATGTGCTTATGGGCAGAAGCAACAATGGCAGTTGTTTATGTGCAGAACCGATTGTCCCATAGTGCACTTGGGCTCAAGACACCGGAAGAGATGTTCACCAAAAATAAGCCAAAGGTAAGCCATCTCAAAATATTTGGCTGTCCAGTGTTTAGTCATATACCTAAAGAAAAGAGAAACAAGGTGGACCCTTCAGGAAAGAAGGGAATATTTGTGAGATACTGTGAGGTCTCCAAGGTCTTCAAAATCTATATACCAGGTCAACATCACATTGAGATCAGCAAGGATGTGACCTTTGATGAAGATGCAGCACTCAAGAAATCTAAACTATGCCATCTTGAAGAGGTATATGAAGAGGAACTCGTAATCCCCAATACTGCAATGAGGGAGGTTCCCAAAGCTACAGAACCAGTGAGGGAAGTCATAACTTCCCCTAATGAGGAACATGTAGAAGACCATGATATAGTAGAAGTACAAGAACCTCCTCAGATGATGATCCTCCATAAAAGAAAGCCAGCTTGGGCTAGAGAGATTATTCAATATGGAGAGAAGTATGGTGTTCCCCAAGGAACTACGAGATAGGTGAAAATACCAAAGCCCTTCTCCAGTTATACGGCTTTGATGTGTGATCTCCTAGAAGAGGAGCCTACCTACTTTGAAGAATCCATTCAGAGGAAAGAATGGGCAGATGCCATGATAGAGGAATACCAATCCATAATGAAGAACGAAGTATGGGAAATAGTTCCCAGACCAAAGAATAAAGATGTGGTATCCTCCAAATGGATCTTCAAAATAAAACATGTTGCTAATGGAAGTATTGAAAGGTATAAAGAAAGATTTGTCTCTTGTGGATTTTCCCAGAAGGAAGGCATTGACTATGAAGAGACATTCACTCCTGTGGCTTGATACACTTTGATCAGAACCATCATAGCTCTTGCAGCTAAGATGAACTGGAAGCTACACCAGATGGACGTGAAGACATCTTTCCTAAACGGTGTTATCGAAGAGGAAGTGTATATAGAGAAACCTCAAGGATTTGAGGTTGAAGACAGAAAGTCTCATGTCTGTAGATTGAAGAAAGCCTTATACGGATTGAAGCAAGCTCGTAGAGCTTGGTATGGCCATATAGATAGTTTCTTGACGAGATTAGGCTTTACCAAGAGTAAAGCAGACTCTAATATCTACTTCAAAATCATGGACAATGAGCCAATAATCTTACTGCTATATGTGGATGACGTATTCTTAACTGGAGAAGAAAAGCTCATCACTGAATGTAAAAAGAGACTTGCCTTGAAATTTGAAATGAAAGACCTTGGCCTAATGCATTATTTCTTAGGTCTTGAGGTATGGAAGCGTCT
>JASDQU010437096.1:10969-31058 GCA_032191745.1 Picea mariana | reverse complement strand
TAACAGCACCCAATTCCATTAAAATGATTCCTTACAAATTTCTTTTCAATATCCTGGATAGATATGTCCATGTATGATCGTAGGTGGAAGATTTCGAGATTAAACATGTGGAAAGAGTGATGTATAAATTGATGAGCAGCAAAATGAATTAGGACGAGGCGGCTTTATGGAAGACTGAAAGTTTTAGAATCATGAGAATCACGCTGTTCTGTATAGTTTATGTGAGCAAATACCGCGAGGGATAGATATACGCCTTGCGTAAAATGCACAAGATTTTTGTGATCGCGTGGATGGGAACACTCATACGTCAGACAATTATTTTGTGATTGCTTGACGCGGCAATGTGGACAGACAACGCAACCACAAAGCCATTGAGATATCTAACTGTAAAGGACCCTAATTCTCCATGCTGCCATTACTTGTGACAGTATGTGAATTTATAATTAACAGATTTCCTTTTCAAGTAATTTTTTATGTGGATCGTCAATAGGAACAGAATCCTATCATATTCCAAGTTTTGGTACATTTTAAATCAACTTATATATTTAAAAAATCAATTAAAACTCTCAAAATTCTAAATTCAACAACACACAAGATGATTGTTACCGAATTACGCGTCTGTTCAGGGTTGACTCTCGTTTTATTTTACCGAATTACACGTCTCTTGAGGTTCAGTGTCGTTTTATTTTTACCGAATCAGTCTCTTCAGAGTTGACTTTCTATTTGTTTTAATGTATCACGCGTCTGTTAAGGGGTACTTTTGATTTTTAATTATGTATTAACATATGTGATGATTGTTACCGAATTACGCGTCTCTTAAGGGGTTGACATTTCGTTTTTTTAATTATGTACTAGCACAGCTGTGGCTGGTGAACGTGGAAATAACTAAGCCTTGGGCATTAAATACATTAAATAATCGTAGAAGCTTGTGAATTAGTTATTAGATAGAGCTGTGCATTTTGCATTAGATAAAGAGTCAAGAAACTATCTATATCTTATTTAATTTGATCTTAATACTAACCTTAATATTATTTAATTTAATTTGATTATAATTCTACAAACCCTATTATTTAATTTAATTTGATTAAAATCCTACAAACTCTAATCCTAACCCTAACATTGATAAATAATTTGGTTAAAGTCCTACAAACCCTAATCAACATAGGCATTTATGGACTTTTATAGCAAGTATCAAAGCTTACCTTGAGAAAACTTTCAGTGATTGGACTTAGTGCTCGTGAGAAGAATGAAGCAGCTACAGCGCAATTCGTTCTGGGTATAACTTTTTAGTATAGTTGCAACTGGACCTCAATGTATGAATAAGTTAATCGAAATTATTACTTTAATGGTCCAGCCTAAAACAAATTATTCAAATTATACAGAAAAAAACCTAACCTCCTGCATATAATTGCATGCATATGACTACAATACATGTGTATGTATCAATGTTAATTAATTAAATTAAAAATTTAGATGTATAAAAATAATTTACTTCCATAAATTATCATAAATCTATATACTAAGGCTGTGTGCTCGCCAATTATTAATGACCCGTTCAAATCTGTATAGCTATACCAAGTAGATTAATCTACTTCTCCCGCAATCCCTTCCAGAAATAAACAAAGAAAAGACTATCGTCCTGATGGAATTCATGTAGGCTCTGAGTTCATCTGCTTGATTTCTCTCTCTGTATCCAGACTGAAGGAATGATGGAAAAATACGAGGCATCACAAGGAGTGTTGAATATACCGAGGACGCCCTTTCCTCCACCCAGGAAGCTTCCATCTCCAACTCCCTCGTCACATACTACAATTTTTCCAGCCACTTTATTGCGATCTAATGAATTTTCCGAGCAATATCTGTGAGTTCAATTTTTACATATTAGGTCTCATGTCAGCTATAAATGGCATGCTTGATAAAGAAAACTCGTATCATAATCATGTCCAATCATGGATACCTGTATTGTTCCGAAGTAAAAGCTGCAATCATGGATATTTGGATTGTTTAGAAGTAAAAACTGCAGAGACATTTAGTGCGTCTCCTCCATAAACTAGAGGATACCATGGTTTCTCCATTGAAAACGTATTGATTGCATTTCCCTGATCAGAAGATGAGTAGCCATTTGAACTGAGCGCATGAGAACAGTTTACAAATACCAATACAATGGAAATAATATGGACAAAATATCAATCAATGAATTTATCGAAAAAGTCTTATTGTTTCCGAGAACCAATTTGCCTTGGAATGTACGATCATAATAAAATGGCTGGACGCCTTGCATTCTGCATTACAACGCCTCGCATTCTCCATTACCAAGCACGCTTCGCATTCTCCATTAACACGTGAAGGATTTACATTACGAATTTGTGGAAGCCTTGCATTCTGCATTACAACTCTTTGCATTCTCCATTACCAAACATGCTTGCATTCTCCATTACCACTGCATTACAACTCTTTGCATTCTCCATTACCAAACATGCTTGCATTCTCCATTACCACGTGAAAGATTTACATTACGAATTTGTTAAAAATTAAAAAGTATGTGAAATATTTACATTACTAATTTGTTAAAAATTAAAAAGTAAATAACAAAGACGACTTTATTAAGTGGCTGTGCATACGTTAATCATTCGGCGTAATTAACATATGTGATGATTGTTACCGAATTACGCGTCTGTTAAGGGTTGACTGTGGTTTTATTTTTACCGAATCAGAAGTCTCTTCAGGGTTAACTTTTGAATTTTTTTTATGTATTAACATATGTGATTAATGCTCAATTGAATCGTGTGTGCTTTTGACTATGGTTGGTATTGGTTTTTAAGAGCAGGTTAATTCGGGAGTAAATAAATTTGTATAAAAAAATGAATCTGAATTTGGTTAAATTTTTAGGGATAGTTTGAATTTTGCATGAATCAAAGTTTTATGTATTTAAAATTTTTATTTTAGGAGTTTTGTCCCACTTTAAACCAATTTAATAGTCAAAAAAATCAATCAAAATTCTAGATTAACCAAAAATTTACTCACACACCATAAAAAATACCTGCCAAAAAGATAACTCGAGAGACACGGGTGCACTAAACTCGATAGACTTGAACTTTGACCTAAAAATGCGATAAAGGGCAATTGAAAAGCTTTTTGGTGGGAATAGTGTGAATTGAGAACCTATTTGCATCCTTTTTATAAGAAGTGTTTTTCAATATGAAGTAAACGTTTAGTTCACTAAACAAAATATTATCTCCGTTCAACATTGTCAAATTAAAAGCTAGCTTAAAGTTAAAATATAATTTTTTTTATTTGATGGATCACATTTTTTTAATTTTTTTTTAGAATTATTTGATTAATTATTTTCATCATATGTTTTAGGTGTTAATCTTTTAATATGTAGTTATTAATGGGCTTAATGGTTGAGCACCTATTTACATCCTTCTTGAAGGTCACAAGTTCAGATTTAGAGGCCGTAGAAAGAAACACTTATTTGATGTTTCAAATAAACATTTTTAAAATTTGGGATCTAGCCTTTATTGATTCCATTTTTAGCTTAAAACTACCATTATATGGAGGAAAGAAAACTATCAACATTTATGGATTTAGAAAAATTAATATGAAACCATCTTCATCTTTGATTATGCCCTCTTATTTCACTCCATATTAGGATCTACCATTTCTTAATCTTTTCTTAAAATCTATTCTCCATAAGAGCTTATTTTCCTTCATGAACTTTAATGTGTTTAATAATCAATTTGGTAGTCATATAATTTAGGGCCTTAGGCCCAATTCCTTTGATGTTGATCACATAACATTACTAGTTCCTTACTAACGGAGAGACAACCTCAATCAATTGTACTAACGATAAGGAGTTGATCCTTTGCTTGTCCTTGGTATCTTCATTTATAAGGGGGTGATAAAGTGTAGCATCCCCTTTGCATATTGCACTTTGTAGTAAGAAAATTATTAGTTTCTATAGGTGTGCAATTGGCCTAATGTGTCCTAGATCAAGACAATTCAACACTAGAGATGACTCTTTCTTTTGGAACTCAAATTATTGTGGGATTTGATGTGAAGAATATTTCACACACGTTATGTATCACTAGAGTATGCACACATTATTTATCACTAGAAGGTGCATATGATATTTAACACTAGAAAGTACATGTGCTTTTGTGATGTGAACTTCAATGTCCACGTGAGAACTTATCACATATAGAAAATTTGAATTTGAAAGGAATGTGATCACATTTAATAACACTTGTTCTTCCCACCCGTTTCTACAAATTACAAATATATATCTATCTATCTATACACACTTTCTAGAAAGTACATTGAGAATGCATCTTTTGATGTAAAATTTACTCTCTGAAAATT
This sequence comes from Picea mariana, assembly GCA_032191745.1. Taxonomy (NCBI): domain Eukaryota; kingdom Viridiplantae; phylum Streptophyta; class Pinopsida; order Pinales; family Pinaceae; genus Picea; species Picea mariana. Next base: position 26,696 of record JASDQU010437096.1, on the reverse strand, counting down.
GTACCATCCTAAAAATGTACCAAAATTAATGCAACTAAAAGGAATATGGAATTGTGTGATCCAATTTTTGTATCATTTGGGAGGTTCCATACTTGTCTTAACCTTATAATTAACAGTCCCCTTGACCATTATGTGTATATCCCTTCTTCGATTTATATCAAATTTTTTTGGGAAGCAAACATGTCAAGACCCATTGTGGCTTTTGGGCTAGTGTTGATGATATTTATATTGACATCTTGATCTAAACGGAAGCAACAATTGAAGAATGCAATAGAATAATTTGGATCTTTTGACAAGGACTAACAACAAATTTCAAACGAGCATGAACTTATCAAAGAGAAAGTAGAGACTTTTCTCAATTGGGAGATTGAATAAAGGAATTTGGTTACTTACTTGTTAAATTACAGGTTGGTTTTCACTTTCAGGCATATTCATCCCCCTGGATGCCTTTATTTTAATGCCTTAAAATTTTTACATTGTTATGTTGAACCCATGATTATTCCTACAACTGTTTATGCATATGATATGGGAAAATTAACTTGTGATGCTTGATTATCCATGCGGTGTAGTGTTGAAACTTGAAATATAGAAGGAAAATTGTAATATCTTATTTCAGTTTGGAATGTAGAGATTCATCTAAAATATAATATAGATAGAGAATTCCCACCTCATTGACAAGATTTTCATAAAGAAAATATGCTTATCCATTTCTAGTGAAACTTTACTTGGGTATTCAATAGAAAAAAATATTGCATTTTCCCATGAAAGGAAATTTTCACATATGTTTATAGTGAGTAATGTTTATAGTGAGTAATGAAAGGAAATTCTTTCATGCTACACAAATGTGACATTCTCAAGAGGATTCCATGGCCTATTTATAAAGTGTCATTAGGTGATTAAGCATATTTTTTTATGAATGCAATATGTAGTATGATGTAACCTAAATTATAATGTACAAATGATGATTAGATGAATGACGATGAGTGATAAAGTGCATGTCATATTAAAGCTTCAATGAATTTCCAATCAGCAAGAAGGTCAAAAGTCAAGAAGATGGTAAGCTATCAACCATGTAATGTGCTATATTAATGGAATGCAAGCATATGAATAGAGTTAAACTAGCTTCTCCCTTCTTCAATACATTGTTTATTATGTGTATACCATGTGATTGATGCAATGTAGTTGAATTGAATGCTGAGTGTTGAGCCTTTCAATAAACCTCAGCTATGATGTAATAAATTAAGATGCCAAATCCACAAAATTTGCTTTTAATGTGAAGAATGAGACATTTTATAATTGCAAAAGGCCAAAATATCACACTATACAAACTACTTTTTGGAACACAAACTATGTTTTAAGGCCTAATCAAATTGTCCCTTCCTTTCATGGTCATGTTGTGGATGTCTCCATTGGCTTCATAGTTGGTATTATATGCATTTTAGAGCATTTGTAGGCCATTTCTAGAAAATTCCGGTCAATTTTGGTAGTTTCAAATTAACATTTTGTTGGTCCTAGGAATTTTTCGTTTTATACATCTAGATATATTATTATGTAAGTGGTTGTATTAAAATGCATAAATAATATCCTTTTGTTAATGAATATGATATTTCAATATATTATATTGAAGGGTCATTGACCACAATTTTGGAATATTGAGAGGAGGGGCCAATCAGTATTAGCACTTTATTATCACTTTTAACTACAATATGGAATCATTAACATCATCAAAAATATATCACCAATATATCATGAGCAGTATAAATCAACAAAGCATAATAGACATCTACATAAACACAGTACAACATAATTTACATGGAAAACCAAATGGGAGAAAACCACATAATTATTTTCTTATATATCAAAAGAATACATTCATTGGAATCACCAACTTCCCAATTCTCCAGCTACAACTGGAAGAAGGATACGACCCCCTATTTACAGCCTCCAACCTGAAGGAAGCTACAACTTCTTGAATTTTTTGGTTCCAACCAAAAGGAGGCTACAACTCCCTGATTCTTAGGCTCCAACTTGAAGGAAGCTCCAACTCTATATTTTCTTCGACACCAACCGAAAGGAGCCTATGAATATTTTTCCTTTCCCCGTCCTATCGCCCTAAAATATAAATGTAGATCAAACTATCACTACCACTGATACTATCACTACCTTTGATAATAAACCTATAATCAACCAGTAACTGATCATCAACCTATAACCTGTCACTATCATATCAACCTGCAACCTGTGAGTGATATATCAACTACATCTCCTCATATAGAGCATACCAACATCAAGTATCCAACCATGTACCACAATGTACCTCAATCATGCATCATACCATATACCATAAAATATTCCTCAAATATATGCCACTATCACAAATATGTGCCTCTAACAATGAACCATAACAACCATATACAATATACCAAGGATATGTCTCAAGCATGTATCAATGACACCAAAACATGGACCTAAACCATATGCAACCATAAACCAAAAGGGAATCCAAAAGATGCTTCGAGCATGTGCCATATCATCCATGATAAACACACATAAAGAACAGACCTTTGATCCTATATACATTCTGTTGTATCAAGTAATAGACAAGTAAACCAACCCTGACATAAAAAATCTGGTACGAACATATCTTCACACCCTCTCACAAGATTTTTACAGATCTATCAATGACTTCCTTCACTACTACCCGCAGATATCCATGCTTTTCTCAATTCCACCTTGCATGCATATGTTCCCTTCTATACTCCAATCCACTGATACCTCAGAAACTAGGGTTACTCACAATTTCTACAACTCCGATACTTTCACATTCGACCTTCCTTCGCATCCTCAAAATCAACCTCAAATTCTCCACTAGATAAAAAATTCTTAACAAGACAGATAATCAATAGATATGTATGTGAATTGTACTTATGAAAGACTCCTTGAGGGCTATTTATACTTTTGTTAAGTAACTTCTTTCCTTAGTTTGAGAATTTCTTGTTACAATCAATTAAACCTTTCATTAATTGTCATGTAACCAACCAGGGGCTTCGTAACCCATGTTTGGGTCTTCCAACTTCATGACCTCATAACTCCTTAGTCGTGAGGAACCACATGGCATATCAGATATCAATGGAAACAACATGACAAGGAATATCTATCTAAGACTATGTTACATGCATTTACACTTTCCTTCATGTTGTTATTTCACAAACAAATTTGGGATTCATGACCACACCTCTAGGGATTCTTGTAGACTTGTTCAAAGCCTATTCACGTGAGAGATATGCTTAGAGCTACGCCATAAGGGGAACCCTTTGGAGACTTCTCCAAATACACCCATCACATTTTTTGACATCAATGAAAACCCACTATGCAACAATCTCCCCTTTTGGCATTGATGGAAACAATTATGGCATGGGAACACTCATACTCCTGCTCATGTTTTCCCTAAGAACACTACTACCCCTTTTACCATTTCTCCCCTTTGTATCCATTCATCTTTCCTTTCTTTCAGTTTGCATGCATTTGTTATTTCTCTCCCTCTTTGACATCAATGGTAAAGGGTAATTCACGTTGGGGTTGCTCTCCCCTATCTACAAGCCTCTACTTTCTCTTCATGCTACTTCGTCGTGTAAATAATTGATGTATATAAAAAGAATTCAAAATATTATTTCTTGGATTATTTATGTATTCTACTACTCTCCCCTATATTATTGTGCTTGATTCTGTGTGAATCACTATAGGGAAGAAATTGCTTGAAGTTTTTGTCGAAAATACTCAAAGGTCTCCCTCGGAAGAGAGTTGGTGAAGATATCTACAATATGCTCTTTTCTCCCAATATACTCTTGTCTAATGTTATTATCTATAGTATGTTCCCGTAGAAAGTAATACTTGATTGGAATGTGTTTCAACTTGGATTACATCACTAGATTCTTGGAGATAATGATAGTGTCGGTAACTCCTGCAACAAGACAAGTGGCTCACCTGGGGTCAAATTCAACAAATGTTTCCTCATATGATAGGGGAACTCAACGAAATGGAGACCATTTCTTCCTAAGGAGGGAATATTGATCCAGGTGGATATCGATGACCTCCCACCTTTTCCAACTAGCTCAAAATACTTTGCTGGCAATTTTAGCAATTTACTATTTTTAGTAGTTTTTAACTTCTAGGGCCACTTTGAGGGCTTAAACAACATTTTTCACGATCGAGCAACTAAATTATATCCAAAGGATTTGATTGAGACACCTAAATAAATATCCTCATCCATACCTTTCCAATGAGCTATCGTGTTCCCTAAACGAAGATCGTATGCAAAAGTTATGACCCCAGGAGGTTGATGTACTAACTTACCCCAATGGGGCCCAGATGACTTTTGACACTTCATTTCCTAGGGTTAGGTTTTTGGATGTATATGGTTTTGGAATTCATCTTTATGGTAAAAATGCATTCAGAGCCTTATTTTACTCATCTTCTTGTGAATGAGCATAGCCATCACATCTCTTCCTAGAGATAAGCTAACACCATTCTAGAAAGCTTGTTTTCAATCTACATTTTACAGTTTTCAGTCTGCATTTTACAGTTTTCAACATATTTCTTATTTAATAGAAGTCAAGTTTTACTGTATCTCTATTATTTTTCACTATGTCTCTGTGTTAACATTATAAATATGTGGTTTCATACTCATAAATCTAGATCAATAATGATCCAGATGAATCTCGATGGCCATCCACCTTTCCACTGAATCATTATTTTGAGCCTCTAGTTTTGATAAACCATGATATTCACCATTTTGATGGGGAATGGAATGTAATGTCATCTTCATTTGTTAATTACAGACATCATGTAATGATTTCCTAGTGGTCTTATGTACATGGTTACAACATAGTGTTAATGCATTATATCCCTTTAGAAATCCGCAGTTAAGCATGCTCAGGCTAGTGTAGTACTAAGATGGGTGACCACCCGAGAAGTCCTAGTGTTTTACATGCCTATGGAATTTTATAAACTTAATCCAATTTATCCCACATGCATCATGGATATTTTTCTCCTCTCACTCTCTCATATATAATTGAGGTGAAGGAGGCCCTTCAAGCATGCAATAGAGTGTGATGTAAATCTTGTTACGAATGAAGTGTAGCCAACATCTCTTTATTTTCAGAGATAAGATACCCCACTCTACCAGTTTTTGTTCTACATTTTTCTCTCTCTCTTGTTCATTAATAAAACATGGGTTTCACTATATTTTTGTTTTCTCAGCATTATCTCTGTGTATTTCCTTATTATATGTCGGTTATAATTTTTGTCTTCGTGTCATTCTCAAAATAATACTGATTAGTGGTATCAGAGCAAGTTGCTCCTTGTCATTTCTCAAAGCAGGTCCCTGATGAGGTCAGGGTATAGAGAGTTGGGTCTTGAGCTCATTTTTCTTGAGGACAACTGCTCTCACTAGCCCAAGCGAACTCCCATGGCAGAAGAAAAGGAAGATGACAAACAAGGAGATCCTTTCAATACGTTTCTTGAGGAAGCCCTCGTGCGACAAAGGAACGAAATGATGGAAAAATGTTCTCAGATCCTTCGAAGACTACCCATGGCGATGACTGATGCATCTTCGACAATAAACCATTTCTCAAGTGAGAAACCCTTCAAGGTACAAGTCCATTTTGATATCCCCTTATTTGAAGGAAAGATAGATGCAGATGCTCTAGAAAAATGGTTGAATCTGCTAGAAGGTTATTACTCTTCCAAAAACGTTTCGACGGTGAAAATATCACCTTCATGCTCCTTAAATCGCTTCCCCAATGTCAGATCTTGGTGGGAAGGTTACCGGGAGAGGTACACCATAGATGAATCTACACTATTTTGGAGAGAACCCACTTGGGCAACCTTTGTAAATGCCCTAAAGGAGGAGTTCTATCCTGTCGAAAACTATGATGACCAATACATGAGATGGACAACTCTGTGTTTGAAAAGAGACCAGACAGTGTCAGAGTACACTAACATCTTTCATACCTTTCCCTTAAATCTAGCTATCGAAGACTCCGAGCGACACCTGGTTTAGAAGTACCACAATGGTATATGCAGGTACATCTAAATAGAGATGTATTTCTTAGACATCTCTTCATTGGGAGCTACTTATTGATATGTAGTCAAAATTGGGCATAAATTCAAGAAGTAGAGTAAGTGGGAGAAGCATGGAAAAGGTAAATCTAACTCACATAATGAAGGAAAGAGAAAGGAAGTCCAACCTCAAGAGATCTAGTCCCAGTTGCAAGAAAAGAAGGGTAACGAGAAGTCTAAGAAAGATACTGGAAAGTGGGGTGAGTTCCACAACATCTCTTGGCATAACAATGATGAATGTCACTCAATACAGTCATTACTGGTCGAGCTCAAAGATAAAGAGTCGAAACCCGAATTGGACCATGATTCAAAAAATAATAAAATGAGACATATCATTGATGCAGAACCCACTACTACTATCTCAACTACAACAATCCAACCAAAAGAGGATCATGAGGAGGGTGAGTGACTCTTCCATTCACAGATGTGGGTGAAGGGGACCCCACTTCATTTTATTGTTTATATCGGAAGCCAAAAGAACATCATCTCTGTAGAGGTTGTCAAGAATTTGGATTTTTCGACAACACCACAACCACATCCATACAACATCGGGTGGCTTCACCAGGGTCAAGATCTTGTGTCAACTAGCAGTTTCACCTGTACTATGACATCAAGACCTTCAAGGATTAGGTATTGTGTGATGTTTCCCTACTGGAAGTATGTGATGTTATATTATTCCAACCATATATGTGGAGGCGTCATGCTATTTATGATTCTCAACCCCATAGCGTCATTGTTACTCTAGGGGGTTAACTATACAAGATACCAGAGGTAGTTCCAACTATTGTCCCACCAAAACAATGCCACAAAGTAATCTCTCATACTGCAAAGTTTAGCCTCTTTATAATCCGATCATAAGGTGAATAGAAGGACAATGCAACCATTGCAGCCTCAACCCAAGACCTTTATATCTAGAAGAAGTATATCAAAAACATTGTAGAAGAGTACTAAGATGTTCTTGTTGCACCTATGGGGGTGCCTCCACACTGCCCAGTCAAGAAAGGTTATAACAAAATCCTTCATACTCTTCATGCTGCATCTTCACTGACAGAGTCCTCCCACACTTAGGTAGATCATGCAGCTATATTGGTTGAACATATCCAACCCCTTCAACAACAGGTTCATGACAACCATCAACAAGCTAAGTAGGACAACTTCTTCAGCAAGGCAAGTAGTGCACCAAGCTTCAGATTTCGCAGAGGTCTCCCCATCTCTCATGGGAACTTGACACAATGGAGACCATTTCTTCCAAATGTTGGGTATGTGTTATATTCTTTGCACAAATAGCCCTAGTGTCTGCTACATTGTGTCGGGCACGCAGGGGGGTTTGAGGGAAACACCCCTGATAAATTTTTTTCCTCGGGAAATATGTAACATTTTTTTGCCTCATTTCTCATGTCACCTCGATTTTCATGTTCACTATTGGGAGGTTTTTTGGCACATGGTTTTTGGTGATGGTTTTCTATTTTCAGTTAAGGAATTAGGGTTGTTGACTAATCCAGGTCATTGGGTTAGGGTTTTGGATGCTGTTGGATCCTATATGTATATTGTATTGTAAACAATGTATCACCATGAATGAATATAGAATATGTTGGTTTTCCCAATTTGGGTTTCCAAGGGAAAAATCTTTGTGTAATGTTTGTATTTTCCACTATATCTTTTCTGTTCTTTTACTAAAAATATGTTTGCAGTAAATAATTGTAGAAGGTTAAAATATACACCTAAGGGGGCCGAAATGATCAAGTTGGATCTCGGTGGCCATCCACATTTTCCACTGAATCACCATTTTGAGCCTGTGGTTTCAATAAACCATGATATTCACCCTTTTAATGGGGAATGGAATGTAATTTCATTTTTGTGTGTTAATTACAGACACCATGTGTTGATTTCCTAGTGGTATTATGTACATGCATACAACATAGTGTTAATGCATCGGATCCCATTAGAAATCCATAGATAAGCACACTAAGGCTAGAGTAGTACTGGGATGGGTGACCGCCCGAGAATTCCTAGTGTTTTACATGCCTATGGAATTTTATAAACTTAGTCTAATTTATCCCACATGCATCATGGGAATTTTTCTCTTCTCACTCTCTCATATATAATTGAGGTGAAGGAGGGCCTTTAAGCATGTGATGGAGTGTGATGTAAATCTTTTTGTGAATGAAGCATAGCTAACATATCTTTATTTTCATAGATAAGCTACCCCATTCTGCCATTTTTTGTTCTACACTATTTTTCTCTCTCTTGCTCATTAATAGAAGTTGGGTTTCACTATATTTCTGTGTTCTCCACATTATACCTATGTATTTACTTGTTATATATTGGTTATATTTTTATCTTCATGTTTTTATTAAAATAACGAGGATCACTCAGAAGAGGTTTTCTAAAGATATCTGCAATCTGCTCTTTTCTCCTAATATACTCCTGCTTGATGTTCTTCTCTATAGCTTGTTCCTGTAGAAAGTAATACTTGATTGGAATGTGTTTTGTCTTGGAGTGCATCACTGGATTCTTGGAGATACTGATAGTGTTTGTGTTGTCAGATAGTATTCGAATGGGCTCATCGTACTTTACTTGTATATCATGCAAGGCTTGTTTCATCCAGAGAATCTGATTGCAACATGTTGTTGCTGCAATATATTCCACTTATGCTTTGTACAAAGATATTGATGACTCTTTCTTGCTACACCATGATTCCAGACACTCACCCAAGTAAAAAGATCCTCCACTTGTACTTTTGTTATCATCAATGCTACCTACCCAATCTGCATTTGTGTAGGCAACCAAAGATAGATCATTCTCTTTTGGATACCATAATCCAAAATATTATGTTTCCTTGAGATACATGAATATTCTCTTTACTTCCATAACATTTGTTTCTTTTAGTGCTGCTTGAAATCTCGCAACCTCTCCAATTGCTTTAATCACATCTGATCTTAACATTATAACATATAGTAAGTTGCCAATCATTGATCTATAGAGTCTATGATCTGCATCCTTATATTCATCTTCCTTGCTCAACTTACAATTGGTCTGCATAGGAGTATTTAAGGGTTTATAGTTTTCCATTCCAAAATTCTTTAGCATTTCTATCATGTACTTGGTCTAGGAGATGCAAATACCTTTATCACGCTAAAATATTTGTAATCCAAAAAAGAAAGACAACTGACCAAGAAAAAAAAAAGTCAACTCATTTTGCATATCTATGGAAAACTTCTGACGCATCTTGTCATCATCAGTTCCAAAGATAATTTCATCTATGTAAAATTCAATTATCAATATATTGTCTCGGTCCACTTTTATGTAGATATTGTTGTCTACATTTCGCTTCCCAAATCCTTGTTGCTATAGATACTTATTGTTGTAAGGACTAGTCGATGTTGTTGACTAGACCTGATAGTCGACTAAGAGGTAGTTAGTCAACTATCGAAGTCACAAGTATAGGTCAAACGAAGTCTTTTTTAACTAACTGACCCAGGCAGTTAAGTAGTTATAACTTCCTGGTAACTAAACATATAGGTATAAATAGACGATCTTGTATGAGAAATGATAGCTATATGAGGAATATTGTATCAATTGATTTGTATTGACATATCATATAATAAAGTGTTGTTCTTTGGGATTCCACTACTTTTTGTATGTTTTTGTCTATATTTATGTGAATAAATGTTTTCTTATGTGTTGAACTACTAGTAACAATCCCCTACTTTTCCCTAGATTACAATGTTGGTTCTGTTGCCAGTAGTTATGAATCTAGGCATGGATATGTTCAAATAAATGACAACTCTACAATACATACACAAATGGTGGGATAAATAAACCGAAAATTACATTAAGAACTATCTATGAAGAAACAACTTAACACTAGCAAAAGCACGTTCACAATTGTTCTGGAGACCCATGAAATATTTCTAGAAGCTATCCTGGAAGCCTTGTTCTAGTACATAAACAAATCTTGTAATGCATAAATTGACACCCAACAAAAAATCAACCCTCAAGATCTCAAACAGGGGTCAAACAAATCTACACGAGTGGGTTGAAAGAAATATTGAATATGACATAACAGAACAAGATATTGAAGATTAAACATCCCTTGATCCAATTAAAGACAAATTCTACAAAGAGTTTCATGATATATTCATGTGCACAATCCCCATATCGATTCACAAATTTATGCTCGACAAAGGCATAGGATACATTGTCGAATTCTGACCTCGACTTGGTACACCACCAAAAAATAGTCACTGGTAAGAGAGAGATGAAAAGTGGGCCGAATTTCTAGAAGAAAGGTGCAAAGATACAAAACAAGCATGGTACTACTTCTTAAGAAAATAGACATGACCATCTTCACTGACTCTGAGTAATTCAGGGAGACATTCGAGGGTCAGATAATTCATGAGATTCCATAAGAAAAGAGAGTACCAATGTTCCATCGACTGAATCATAAATTTCTTCGAGAGGGAAACAAATTTATAAAAAATTGCCTGACATACAAAACTTGGAGAGAGACAAGGGACAAAAGAAAAGAGAGGATATTTTTAACATGTGGAAAATAAGAAATTGAATAGAGAAATAGTTGGAGGAGATCAACATGCAAGAGCATGTGAGAAGTCTGAGTCTGACAGAAATCGACTAGAGATGGCATTAACAATAGTCGCGGTAATCCCCAACAGAAGTAACCAAGAAAAGTTGATAGAGGCTAGCATGGATGACCATCAATTGGAAAACCAAGACGAAAGCATGGATTATGAAGAGTCGGGACCACCAATATGCTCTCCTCCTATTCAAGCATCCAACCCTCAAATTAGAGAATTCCTTCAACAAATACTTCATGTCGGCAAACAATCTACAAGATTATGGTATATAGCTAACGAGCATGGAAATTTACACAACACATTGATTGTCGAGCCAGAAACAAAGGAAGTCGAGATAATTCTCATTCACATCAAGGATATCATGGACCCGACCCCTCTACTAAATCTTATATCAGGAGAAAAAAAATAATAAATTATAGTTGTGAACCGACACATCCAATAGAAGGATGTCTCGTTGAATATAAAGACCAAATTTTCAAGATTGAAGAAGTAACTTGTCGAGAAAGAAAGAAGCAATTACTACTTGAATATGATCTATTCAAATACTAACTGACATAAAAGTTTGTAGAAGAAAAATGAAATAAGAATCGGACATCTGAGTCAAAAAGCGTGATAAGTCGAGGATCACAAAAATATATCATTATTAAAACAACCATGGGACTCAATGTTATTCTCCTTTATGAAGGAGATGAAGACCCAATAATACATTGGTTTGTATGAGAAAAACAATGGGATGAAACATACATCTCAGACGAAGATAAGAATATGGCACAATTTGGTGCCACTCTTTGACATCGTGCTCTAACATGGTTCATGAATTTCATAGAAAATCAAAGTCAATAAAAATAAGAAATAAGAGAAAATGTTTATCATTTTTCAAGGGCCAATATGTTACACACTTGGATGCAAAAAAGATTAAATGAATAAAGAAACGACCATGTGAGTCGGTCCACGAATACGACAATGGATTCAAATATCTACTTATCCAAATACAATTGACAATTGATCAAAGTCTACTAGTAAAATGGTACATAGACAGATTGTTACAACAAATCAGAACTCCATTAGGACTTTATGAGATAACCTCATGTGAATATGCATTACAGAAAGTGAAACAGGTCAATTAAGATGATGACAACCGATTGAATTCCTTGTCAATAGAAAGGATAGAATAAAAAATATAACATATACAACAAACCATTAAAATTCTATTCTTAAGAAGAAGCGAGATGTAGTGTACCACATGCTACGAAGATGGTCATACAAAAGATACTTGCGGTCTTAATGATCACGCACCTGGAGCAGTGGATGAATGATGAGTGGAAGAGGAAACATATTGTAATGTATGTGAAACATTGATCGACCATAGTTTGCAACATTTCCTGCACAAATTGAAAAATACCAAGTGGTGCCATATCTATGAAATGCATAGCCAAAAAACCTAATGCAATAAATATAAATCTAAATACAGTCTATCACACCAAAGAAATCGATCATAATAACTACTACGAGATAAAAATTGATTATTATGGTTGAGTTCGTGGTCTAAGGAGCCAAGGTCAAGCTGGATTCCAAGGTCGAGGTCGTGGTCAAGGCCGACTGTGCTATTATAATTTCTAGAAAGACGACCACATTAGCCCCAAATTTCCAATAAAAAGATCGGGTTGACTTGAAATTTTGTAACATTTGTGGCATTGGCGATCATTCACTTGAAGACTATCCAATAGTACTTGATAATATAATGACCAAAAAGAATGTGAACCTCCTACATGAAGTATCAAAAGAAGAAGTATTAAATTCAAATAACTTACATGTCCTCACGAGATCAGGTGAAGGATGGGATAACTTACCCTTACATGATCTACAAGAAAGGAAGTCTAATTAGTTTCCAAATCTAGATACAGAAGAATAGATTATGGTGGAAGCACTTAAATTCTTCAAAAATTATAATCAAGACAAACCAAACAGAGGAAGACAAAAAAAAAATATTGTACAAGAATTCTTATAGCTCTTAAAGGAAAATAATTCGGTAGGTTGATTGCTAGATCTTCTTAATATAATAAGAGAGTATAAAGAAGGACAAAGACCATGCAAAGGCGTCAGACAACTCTCTTATAAGAATAAATATTATGATCCACGGGTTGACTTAGAAATCCATGGGGTGTTGATTATCTAGGAAGTCATCAACCTTGGATCACAAGTACATATACTACATTGAGAGACATGGATAGGTCTAGGTTGACCTTCATTAGTTACAACAGTAAATTACCTAAAGCTAGCAGATCAAAGATTAATAGATCCTATTGGTATACTCAGAAACATTGAAACTTATATCATGGGTATGCCTATATCAGTTAACTTCAAAGTAATCAAATTAGTAGAGGGAATTATAGCATATGCAACACTTGTTGGTCGACCATGAGGACAACAAATGAAAGAAAATATCTCCCTTGAAAAAGGCAGAAATAGCAAGTTAAAATGGAATGGAAGAAAAATAATAATCCTTCGAGACCCTAATGAAGTGAAACCTTGGAGTGAGTCATTGGATGAATATCAAGAAGCACGATGTCTGTACCAAATAGTCAATGAACATAGATATTACATCGAACCAAATTCACAAGGATAAATCTTAGTTGAATCTCCCCTGTCAGTTGGACACAACTCCGACTCAGCTTTATATAATTGATAGATTGAAAATGATTAGATGCACTCAAAACATTGTTGGACCAATGAAGTCATCCCAATTAAATGTTCTAAAATATGCTATTCAATTCAAGTAGTAGCTATAGTTTATGAAAAGAGACTCCGACAAACACCTACACTTATTCTGACCGACAACATGGTGAAAAATATGCTATGTTACAACGAACAAAATGTTCCATCGATGCAGGTCAACGAGGTTTCTAAATCTGTCAGAGAACAAGGAAGAAATCAAATATTGGTATAAACCTTTATAGGCCAAGCCGAAAGGTCATGAGAAACACATTCCCCAAGACTGCAAATGTGGAAAACTATATCAACTTACTATGTAGAACATTTTGGAGAAAAGAAACGAGCCAAAGCTACTAACATCCCTACTTTTAAGGTTGGGTATGAACCAGTCGGGCATGTTCACCATTGTGAGAATGAATGGTGATGAATAGGATACAAAGATGAAAGGGTATGGCCTAACATGTTTCCAAAAACATTAGAGGAAACACACAATAAATGGTACATGATCGAAGAAGCTTGTGGCCATATGCGAAATTGGTCTGACATCAAATAAAATTTTATCCAGGACTTCAAATTTATCCCAGAGGAGGAACATCTAAAAGAAGCAACACATCAGATCAAAAGTATTTTAGAAAACTTGATGCCATCTACACAGAAGGAAAAGGGGAAGATGAAAATTTGTTAAGCCCTAAATAGTGGCTCATTACCCCTTAATTGGGGCATATTACATTAGTAATGTTATTTTATTTATTTTGGATTTAGTCCATTAGTTGTAATTATACCTTATAGTCTCCTATATATACCAAGGAAACATTTTCATTTGGAATCATCTTGTAATTGAACATTGATGTGGGAATAAGGAGGTTTCCCCCTCGAAGAGGCTTGTTATACGAATTTATCACTTTTTCAAGGCGCTGAGTACTTAATCTGAGGTGTTTCTATGCTATATTGATATTTGGTTCCTAACAAATGATATCAGAGCTCAAGGTCTTGGGGTTTCGCTGCTACATCTGAGACACCTTGGAATTTTTGCCATAACTTTGTTTCTACAACAATTCAAAAGGAATGTCTTGGAGGATATTTAGTGGACGGATCAAGGTATGTTGGGTTAAAATTTCATCTCCTAAGGCCTTATACTATCAAAGATACAACCTTTCTAAGATAGGGTTCTGGAACCATTGCAGAATTTTCTCTATACAAAATTTTCTATAATGTTTCAGACCCTGAACTCTAGAGGATATTCACAAAAATTAGGAAGGTATCTTTGGTAACAATTTTAGCTTCTGGGTCATCTTAAATTTGTATATACACCCTGTGGAAGATAGGGTATTTGAATAGTCCTATTGACTAGTCTCAAGCAGGTGGTCCTGGTAAAACAATCATAAATTCTTCCTAGAGTATCAAAATTGAGTGAGACTAGTTGCATTAGATAGTGGACAACCTATAGTATTTTTTGTAAAAGTTTCAAAATTTTATGTCAATTATTTTGTGTGGGGAACACTATACAAGTGAGATCTCCTGGAAAGGAAAGAAATCAGAAAGTTGTGGGGAAGTTACCATAAATTCCACTTGGCACATACAATTTTGATCAGACCTATGGCATTGCAGAGAAGAAATATCAGAGACCTACAAAAAACAAAATTTCATACTAAGAAGGGCCGAAATTTTGGAGATATAATAAAAGGAAGATTGTCTAGCAAAACCATCTCAAAATTAAGGTTTAAAGTTATACTTGGCCAACATGCCACCAAGAAAGGGATCTTCTACACCAAATAAGCCTCCAAAAAATCCTACTTGGACTCTTGATGAATGTGAAGAAATGCGTAGGGACATAAATGATTTACAAAAGAAAACAGTAACAAAAGATGAACTACAAGAGATGGAAGCTAAGTTGGAGGCAATAAATACTAAGATGGATGGTTTAAATGGGGAGATCATGGAAGGATGGAAAAATATCCTAATAGAGAGGACACCTGAAAGTGAAAATGTATCCCATTAAATTCATGATGAGGACACAAGGAAGGTGAGTCAAGAATGGAGAAACTCCAACTTTGGATTGAATACCAACCATGTTCCTAAGATTGATATGAGAAAGTTTGATGGCAAAGACCCTATCACATGGATACTTCAGATGGAGCAATTCTTTGATCTACATAATGTGCCATATACACAAAAGGTATGAATTGCTTCTTTACATTTAGAACCCAATCAATTTGTATGGTATCAATGGCCTTGTTCTCGCAACTCACTCGTCACTTGGAAAATTTTCACGGAAGAAATGATAACACAATATGGGG
>JASDQU010437095.1:57699-80150 GCA_032191745.1 Picea mariana | reverse complement strand
CTCATGCTTTAATCTCATGCTTTATAAATCTTATGATGCTTAATCAATTGGTGGTTGTTTTACTCATTGCTTAATTTCTCTCAATAGCCACGTCTTGGGCTTGATTTATCTTGAAGTTTCCTTTAAATGGTTTAACTTGGCAAACACATTAAATTTTCCTTTCATCTCATAAGGCAAGTTGTTCTTGCCATCGATTCATGGTATCTAATCAAATAATATGATGTGCATGTGATCTAAATGTATCTATCTCTCTAAGCCTTGTATCTCATTTCTTTCTTATGTGTTGATGCACTCAATGGTTTAAGCTTTAACAACACTTTTTGAGCATTTTCAATTTCGTCCATCTCATTATTTGGCACTTTTTAAGTAACTTAAAACTCTCAAAACACTCTTGTAATCACCTAAAACTCTACCTAATTGATATATATACCTAATAGACTATTTTAGGGTACCTTAGACCACCATCTCCACCATCTAAAACGGGTTTGAGGAATACAACAGAGGGTAGTTGCAGGGGACTGTCCCGTGGCACTCCAGGTGGGTGTCCTCTCCGGGAAGTACTCTTACTGTCAGGGCTAACCGTGGAAGCTAGGGTGGGCCTCGTTGTCTTACAATCTTGAGCACCCGGTAGTTATTTGGCAACAGGAGGAGGAGGCTTTGGTGAAAGCCAAATAAATTTAAAATCCTTAAGAAAAGCCTAACTATTAAACCCTTGGCCACATCTAATAATATTCGGGGGGTTTGATAGCAAAGAGTGCAGATTGTCCTCATAGTAATTGTGCTTAATCTTGATAATCTTATTGATGAAGTAATATGTTGATGATCTAATGTAGATGATGATGTGGTGAATGCTCAAGTCTTCTTTTTCCTGCACACATTAAACATACTTGGTTAGATTGTAATATCTCATTCTTTTGTAAAGCTTGTAAATGAATGTACATGATATTCTTTATTGAGTTATTCTTTATTGTAAAATTGTAACTTGTAATTCTTTTGTAATTAACCACCTTAAAACATAGTTGACCCCTTGCCCAATTTCTANGCACTAGTCTTAGTTGACCTAGGGAAAGGACTTGCTTGTCATGCTAACCCTTGCATATTGCATGGTTGCCTTAGCATCCTAGGATTAGAATCCCCTCTAACCTTAAGAAATTAAAATTAACTCCTAGAACCTAACTTAATTCACATAGTAACTAAGGTCTACCCCCTTTGGCTTCCCTAGGAGTAAGCCTAGACGGAAGAGGTTTCAGTCAAAGTGACAGCGTGGGCTGTGAACCTAGGCATTGTGCCTCCAAGGACACACTAAGTGAGCCGAACTCAAGCTCACGTTTGCAAGTGTGTATAAGGACAACAACAGGTTCTTCCATAGTTATGCAAGATTTGGGGGTCTAGTGTTGGGATTTGCATAAGTATAAATCCCATGATAACAAAGCCATTAAGGGGAGGATGTGTGATAAATTTGAATGGAACATCCTTTGAAATATATGGGGTCGCCATTGCCAAGACTAAACCGTCATGAAGCCGTCGTAGTTGTGTGAGTCGCATTTGTGCTGTCCCTTGGACAATTTCATGAGCTGTAATTTCACTACATTGTATTGTCGAGCTGTGAGATGAAACTGTAGTTGGTTTTACATGGAGCATATTTGTATTTCGAAGCTATGGGATGAAGCCGTAGCTATTTTTTAAATGTTTCATACCATGGAGACGTTGGCACTTTCTTTGAGAACACTCCAAGTTTACACATATATCCTCATTCTAAGGAATTCGTTGACGTCCTTGGTGACCACTCATTTAGAGCACTTTATCATATGGAGTATGGTAGAGCTTGATGTGAGGAAATATGTATAGGCCGCCCCTTTGTTCCATGAATTATTGAGTTGGCAGGTTGGTTAAATATGGTATTTATCACATGCATTGATAATTGATGCAATATTCTACTCATGGTGCTACACATGCCACTTTATTTGGATTTTTACATGGTATTAGTGCATTCATTCATGGAAGCTGTCCAATTTGGAGGAGGCCACACGTGTTTTTAAGGAAGATTCATCCATTATTCTTGGAGGTAGTTACATGGTTGAGCACTTTGGGGAGGCGGTTGTATTCTTATGCTATCTTGGGAGAATTAGTTAGCTTGTTGATTATTTTTGGAAAGAAGTTGCAACTAACTCCTAGTTTGTTCATTGTTGACTTGGAGTTAGAGTAACGAGTTAGAGGAAATAATACTATTTTTGCTTTCCTGGAATACTTTCTTGAGGAAATTGAGATCTCAACTAACTTTTTGCTACTTTTAGTAAGCAAGTAGTTGAGGATCTTACTTTTATTGTACTCTTTGGAGAGAAAAGTGGATCTAGGAAAATAAATCATTTTTTAGTGTGTGAGGAGTTAGAGCTCAAACCTATATAAGGGTTTTCTCTCTCCATTTGTAAGATGGATTGGATTAGTTGGAGAATAGGGAAAAAGCCTTTGTCTCAATGATACTTGTGTTATTTGTCTATCTTGGTAATTTTTTGGGGGTTTCATTATAAAAGTCTAACAAGAGTGCTTATATGTAACATGATATAGTGGATGAAGGAGCTAACAAGGACCCACAAGAGGAGCATATTGTTACAACTAGAAGAGCTTATGGGGTAAAGTTATTTCCTTATAGTCTTTAGTCATTTATTTCTAGATCTAGGCTATTGAGTCTAGCAAAACTTGATTTGATTTCTAGCTCTTACTTTAGGATAGAATAGGGTCTACTTCTTGTTACTTGGAAGAGTCGGTATACACTCTTCTCACCACCAATATCTTGAAGCATCCAAGTGTTTCTTGGGGGAATTTATTGGGTACACTCATGGTTTCCTAGAATCCCAAGGCCTAATACAAAGATTAAACCTCAAGAAATACCAAGTGTGACCCTATAGCCCAAGCAAGGTAGGCACTAGTCTCCTTTTTTTCATCACCCCAAGCCCATCACATTTCTCATTCTTTTAATCAATCCTGTTGCTAAGTTCTCTTTACTCCCACTCCTACTACACAAAGTGAGCCTAGTTAATCCATAGGGGAAACCCCCTTGACTAGGAAACTTTTCTTGAGTCTTAAGTGCAAGGGAGAGTTGGTGAGGTGACAATGGCCAACCTCCCGAGCTCCACAAGGCTAGCACCCATCTTTGGAACTTTGAGCTAAGGTGCTGGTTTGTGTGGTAACAAAGTGAAAGGGATGATGCCCTCATCTAGGCTTGGCCTCAACCAAAACTCAAGGAATGACTAGATGTAAAATGATACCAGATTCGGGAAGTTGACTTAAGACAATCGAATTTTGCAGGAAAAGAAAGAAAATAGGGAGAATAAAGGACCTATAACTTCTCATGCATGTGCAGATTATTAAGACAAAAAGGAACTGACCTAAGGCTGACTGAAAGTGGAAATAAAATGAAATAAAGGACATCACAGCAATCTGAAATAAAAGGCAGCAGAGTGAAAATGAAAAATCAGTGAAAGAAATGGTGATAAAAGACTCTAACTACCCTAAAAAACTCCCAAAATACTCCTCCTTATATATATATATATATAGATGAGCACAAAAGCTCTTATTCTGGAAGTTTGTCAGACCTGCCATGATCGATCAACATACTCAAATGACCAAACCACACAGGGATGCGATGAATCATCTGGGAAAAATCAATATAGTCAACCCTCTATTGCAACCAATTAAGATATCATCAAGGACAACCCTTCTGTTGTGTTTGATGATGAACCAAAACATGGATATTGTGAGCTTCCCCCAACAGTAAGCTGATATATCAATCACTCTTCCTCCAGGAAATGAGCGTGAAACCTCATATTTTACTCCTTTGATGAGCAATCTTGTAAGCTAGCCTCTTTGTGAAATCGTGCCTCCTTTGAGAACTAATTCCATCCAATCATGAATTAGATCATATCTTTGTGTACTCACAACATACTTGGTACGAACATCATACTTCAGAAAATCAAATGGATTCGCTATTGTACTATCCCTGTTTGTTGGTTGTGACTATAAAGTGGGAGCATATCTTTTCTATTGTTGGAGAATTCTTCCTAGACCTACTCTTCATTATGGCTTTCATCTGACATATCTTCTGCACAAGCCACTTTCTCAACGGAATCAATAGTATGAGGGATGTTATCCCCTAGCCTAGGAATAACTAAGGAAATCGTGTCTCGAGGCCCACAAGTTCTAGACATGGAGTGCCGAGAGCCGGATGACCTAGGCATAGCCCCGGAGGGCCCCCCTTTTCTTCAAGTACAGTCCACATATCGCGAGCGGCAGCCTCCATCACACTGGCCTGGTCCTGAAGTGGCAGTGAGTCTTGCTCCATGAGGTAATGAGTCCGGGTATCATGGTATGTATCACTCCGATATTTGAAGCACTTGAACATGTTGTATTGAATCCTTCTTCATTTCATGATGTTTGCTTGGAAATTATGCTCTTTGCCTTGTTTAAACCTGGGAGGGTGACACAGTGCCCTAGTAAGTTGATTTCCCTTTAGGATGGGTTGCTACTAGGTGGATATTTGAAGAGTCATCGTTTTTTCCCTCCAGACTTACCACTTTCCATCTTTATTCCTTCCATCTCCCCATCTTTTGGGCATTGGGATTGACTACACTAGGAAGGGTTGTGCCTCACCTCGTGGGAAGAAGGGGCTAAAGTCCCAAAGGGTAAAACTAGCTAGCAAGAGTTAAAAGCCATTTTGAAACCTTCGAGATGCTTCGCCCAGGGATCCCCGAGAAAGCAGTGAAAAGATTCTCGGTAAGAAAAGGGGACCCACAAGATAACATGAACACCCAAGGTATTAGTTGATGGATAGGAAGTCTCATTACGAGCCGACCTATTATGACCATGAACATGTAGCGGTATGACATTACCACCTATCTAGTCACCAAGCTAGGGTAATGGCTCTTGGTTGCATAGCCAAGAGAAAGGGGGTCTCATCACAAGCCAATCTTCTCATTTCCATGAAATGATTTGTGGGTGACACTATCACCTCTGGTCACCAAGCCAAGACAGTGGCCCTCAACTATTCCCTTGTAGCACAAGAGCAAAGATCAAAGGAAAGAAAGCTAAGAATAAATGGAAATGAATGGGCTAGGAAACAAATGCATTCATGACAAGGTGCAACTCACCCTCCACAAAGGCGCCCATAGGTAAGACTCTACATTTCCCTGTTATCACATCCACCCCATGCCCAAAGGTTTACCCCATGCCACCTCATACACTTGCATGACTTGGACCCGACTCCACCTGGGAAACACCCCAGACTTAAGGGGGATTAGCCCAATAGAACACCCTGAGACCCTCTCCAAACCTAAACTTGTCAAATTGCATAACGTCTTTGAGCATTTGTTTGGGGTTAGGGGGGTTTGATGCACATGTTCGGGTGATTTAATTATTAGATGTGATTTACATGCTATGATCCTTGTGACTTATGGACCCCTAGAGGGCATACTTGTTGTCTCTGCAGGACCTTTCCCGATGGACATGTGTGCACGAGGGAATGACTAGCTCGGACCTTCATAAGGCTCAAATCCCACCGATGGATGTTGAGACCCCAGCTAGGGGGCAAGACAGATATTGAAGACTTGCACCAGGAGAAAGAAGGATGTTTCCTTTGAAGGCACTTTGGCAGACCTAGATCCAGGGTTTCATGTCCCTCCCACTTGGACGTTAGCCCTTGGGGGCCCTACACGTCACCATGATAGCCCTAGACATCATCCATAGCTAGGGTTTCCTCTTTGGATGGCATTTAAGAGGCAATTGGCACGTGTGGGCAAGACTTTAGGCCTTTGGAGGCCCAACGTTCCACACTTGAGGCTCAACGTCACCCTAGAGGGGCATGACGTCACCCTTGGAGCAGTTATTAGATGTAAATTCATTTAATTAGGAAAAATTTTGATTTTTTGTAACAAATTGGCCAGGTCGGCCCTATTTTTGGACCTAAAGGTTAATTAAGGTCATAATTTTGTATAAATAAGACAAAAGTACATTCATTTTTTAGGATAACTTGTCACTTTGAGGGCAAGGGACTGATATTTTCACCTTACTAAGGAGTTATTGGCTGAAACAAGGAAGGCGCATCTCTCTTTTAAGGGTTATGTTGGCACTTGGATCAATTTTGTGAAGTAATTTGGTAATCTAGCATTGTTCTACATGATTATTCATGGTGCAAGTAAGTAGATTTTTACTTTGTCATTCTTTAATGGTTATGGTAATGGTTTGCTTGCTCATATAAGATTATGAAATTGCGTGTTTAATTAATGCTTGAAGTAAGAAACTTAAGGTGCTACTTTCTTGCTTTTCATTTGCCAAGCTTCATTAAATTGGTCTAGTAACTAGTGCAACCTCTAGAGCCCTAAAGTGCTAGCACTTTAGAGGTTTGCACTGAGTTATTGTTGCATAAAACTTCTATCCAAAAGAAATCTAAGGAGAAGGAGGCGCTAGGGCCTAGAAGTGCCTACACCCTAGCTTCCTACCCTCTTGTGGTCAAAGGCCTCGGAGGACTTAAGGTGCCATTACTCCTAAGCCCTTTTCCCTTTTGGATTTTGTGTATTATCATTTATTATCAGCCCTAGGAAGAGCTGCCAACCATGACTCCATTACCCCTAGAAGGCACTAGTCATCATCCCTTATCCTTTGACAAGGATCATCAACCTTCAAACTCAATTTATCTACTTGATACCCTAGTAACCTAAACTAACTTGCTAACCTAGTCTAGAAATACTAACAGCTAACTTGTTGCTGTCACAATCACTGCTACAGCCATCATTTTGCAGCCTATCTAACCCTACCAACTAATTAGAACAACCCAGAAAATTATACAAGGAAAAATACAATCAAATCAGAGTTAAGTGTGCATTCAAGTGCCTTTTTAGAGTACTTTTCTGAAGATTTCATTACTGCTGTCATTACGGCTAATTTGCTGCTGTTCATATAACTTAGACAGCCTTTTGCTGATTGACAAATATCTAGATCTTGCATGAGACAAAGTGTTATCATTTTGAGACATAAATTATCTTGTTATATTGTCTATTTAAGTGCATTTTCTGGATGTTTTTACAGCTGTCATCATCAATTATTGCTGCTATATATCTCTCATTTGCTATATGAGATAAATTGATAGCAGTTACTTTCATGTGCTTGAAGTCTTATTGAAGCATTAAGTTTAGTTGTTGCTCCATTAACGTTTGTTGGTGTATTGGTAAGGGGCAGGTACACTTTATCTTTCTCTTGCTTCATCCTTCAAGACTTAGACTTGACTTGAGTGACCTAGAGAGAGGGGTGGTTTACTTATTATTTATTTCCCTTCATCAACCCACTAGGTCTAGGGATGTCTCCCTTGGAGTAGAGTCATCTTCCTCCTAAATAGAAAGAGATACCCTGTTGAGGTCACAGTGATAGGATTACCTCCGTGTTACACCAATGTCGGCCTACTTGCCTTTAGGCTTTGGGCAAGTACAAATTGTGTGATAACAAGGGACATCTTCAACAAGCACTAGTCCAGGACTCTTATCAACCTTCCTGACTGATTTAGAAGGTCCTTCATCAGGTTTTGAAAGGAAAGGACTAAAAGCAGGCACTCAAAAAGCATCATCTTTATCATCAACCTCTTTTTCATCAGAATCATCATCCAAATAAAATTTCCCCCGATAATCCCTGTATTTTACCTGAAAAATCCGTAATAAGATAAGATAATTTTATTAATGTCTAACAAATGATCATAAATAGGTCAATGGGAGTGCTAAGTACATCAATAAGAGAATACAAAGGGGGAGAGAAAAATGACACTCCTAGAGAAAACATGAAACCAAATCTATCCTATGTAGAAACTTTCAAAAGTCTAAAACCTAATAACATGGATTAGGGAAAAAGAGTGATAATGCAGCTATGTGCTAGTGTTGTTGAGAACCAAAGACCAAAGGCAATGAATCTCGAAAGGAACGTCTCTCTTGGGGGTCGAATGACATTACTTGATGCTATCTCTCCTATCATTTTAGTATGAAGGGAAGAATCTCCTGAAAGATTTGGGATAGTAGGAAGATACGGTATAAGGTATGTTGTGATGTTTGGATGCAATACCCTGTGACTGAGCTATGGAAGACGTATCCTATCTCCTAGTGAGGCGTGATCTACCTTGGGATCTTAGGCAACATGTTCATAAGGGTCTCGTTGGTCAAGCATAGAGGGATTCTCAAGATCTCATTGATTCGATAACTGCTATAGTACTATTGTCTATTTTCCTTTTGGTACGCTTGTCTGTTGGAACCATCGAGAAGAACTCTGCAATCGATCGGATGGGGTCTGGTTTGGTTTGGAGTGGACAGAGTGAGCAAGATCTAAACCCAAGGGCCTCCCTCATATATAGTGCCAAGCATCTTTGGTCCGAGTAATGAAAATATATGGATAGAGTTATGGGACTCCCTAGAAAGGTAGTGAAATTGTCCTCTAATATCATAGTAGATAGGGCACCTGAAAATGAAACACTCCTATTTCTTGGTCTCATGAAGATGGCAGGGTTGGAAGATCTTATCCCCTTAAGTGATGCGGTGGTCGATTTCGGGTAATGTCCTATACCCAAAACATGCATCACCTGACAAAGAACAAAAAAATATTTATCAACACATCTTCAAGGAGAGCATCAAAGTCATCAATAAAACTATCAAAAGCTCTCAGGTGTTGCCTACTTAGCTGAAACACATTTATAACCACAAAAATTTCGAAGATCCTCATGCCATGAACTTCCACCATGGAGTGGATTAGGATACCCATGTATCCGAGAAAAGTCAAGTGGAGAATACAACATCCAATGAGATGTCATTATTTTGGGTAACCATATCCCTCAAAATGGACGCACCGAGTGAGGTCTCATAATCAATAATTGCAAACTGGCCTCAACTAGTGTTCATCCACATTGGAGTCATCATATGAGATTTAGAATAAAAATCAAATAATGAGAACTCCTATTGTCGTTATAAATAACCGAAGAATTGATTAAATCGTCGGCAACGACACCAATTTGTTATCATGTAAATCTGCACCAACAAACTGGCATTGTAATTATAGACAACCAACCTTCTCACCATTGGATGTCACTATGTTTGGACTGGTACTTTTCCAATCTCAAGGGGGTGTCCTTGGCAGTTGTATGCTATCATTAAGCTAATAAATATGTGTAAACAATTTAATAAATCCGCACACAAGAAACTTGCTCTTTAGGTACCCATAAGCAATCAAGAGCAAGGATAAATCATCAACAATGGTATCCCATCATGGCCTTGTAAAAACTCACAAGAAGTGAAGCCACAAAAAACAACACTAATGGTATCCCACATGGCCTTGCAAAAACTCACAAGGAAGGCCATACATACTTGACGGCTTGCCATCCTACACAATGTTGCAAATATCGGTGATATATCCTCAACATTGTGGTATATTGTGATTCTCTCAACGTGGTGATATTATTGCTAGAAAAAATCGTGATTTTTTTAATTTTTGAAAATATGCAATATTTTGAAAATATCACGATATATTGGTAATATATCAAGAGAAAATGGAAAATATCGGCCAAGTCAAGAGATTATTGGATTTTTTTGGTCACTTTAAAGAGCAGTAGGGGATTGATAATAAAGGGGTTGCTCATTGTAATAATTGCCCATAAAAGGGCTAGAGGGAGGTCTTGCTTTCGATGTTTAAAAAATTGAAAAAAAATGAACACTTTTGTATTTTTTAAAGTTTGTCGATACTTTTCGATATCTTCCCCGATGTTGTCAATAAGTTTGTTTCGAAACCCTACATGATATATTCGTCGAAACAATGTTTGCAATATTTATTTTGAATGTAAGTCAAAGCATTATACAACTCCTTTATCCAACTTGTGTTAATCACCATTGGAGACTTTGCAGGGAACAATGTTGCAACAGGCATCTCTAGTGGCCATCACTCCATCTGTGAATGTATACAGAGAAAAAATATTCTAAAAATGGGAACTAAATGTACCTCTAGCCTCAAAAGGGCCCTCTACCGCATGAAGAGAAAGCACCCTCAAAAGGGCCCCAAAATGTATCGTTGCATCACAATAATGGGACAACAACCTCAAGTTGTAATGCAGATAAACAAAGCTTTCTTCTCGATATGTATTCAAGTTGTTTCTCTTTACACTGTGGATGAAGCTATAAGTGCTCCAACGCCTCTCTACAGAAGAGGTGTTAACCACCTAAGAAAGGACCTTCACCACCAATCTAGGCAAATGTGTGGTAGAGGAGCCATATATGTTCCAGCATTCAATAGATCCCAACCTATCTTGATCTTTGGTTGCATGCAAGTTATCAAAGACTCCATGCTCACTGTTGTATTTGCTCAATTCGCTTCGTACTTGAGCACAATCCTCTTCATCGAGTACCAACTTGTCCAATGCAAGCATATATCCATTTTGAACCTCTGGATCTGTGTGCGGTTTTCTCCTAACCCCACCCCCACGTGTTGGTTGGGCTAACCAAGATGAAGAATAATATTTTGGGGTAAGCACATATACTAGGGCATAGAGTGGAACATTCAAATTATCCCACCTTTCGACCGCATGTTTATGGATATGATCATACAAGATTGCATCCCTCCATTGAATAATGCCTTTGATTTGGCTTAGCATGTTGTCCATCTACTCACACACCTCTCCAATCACCAACTGATCTATATCTAAAACCGAATCATACTGTAAATGGGTTTGGTGAACTGTAGAATATACTTCACCTATTGCCAAAAATGACCATCAAGAACTTTGTCCTCCACCTTCTGAAAGTCATTTCTGTCAGATGCCGATGTAGCCTTCACCTTTAGATCTTGCCATGAATCACTCAAGACCATACTAGCCAATGCCTCTCTTACCTTCAACACACGCCTGAAGGTGAGATAATAGCTAGCAAATTTGGTCTTTGCAATCTTTAGTAACTCCACCTTGGATTGATTTTATAGTTAACATGTGTGTAATGAGGTCACCATCTGTAATGGAGTGGACGCATATTATTGTATGCTATTCATAACTCCATCTCTTCTGATCACATGCACATATCAAAGTAAATAGAGTGCATGTCAGAATAAAATCTTAATGATAATTTATGTGCTAGTGTGAATGATTTTGTGATTGCTCTTCCCTTCTCTTTTTCGAGTCATTTGAACGTTGATGATTGTAGCTATGTGAGACATTCTCCAGCTTACAAACCTGTGAGATGTGGATCATTGCAGCTATGTGAGTCTTTCTCTCAACTTACAAACCTGAGAGAAAGCCCCTAAGAAGGGTATGTGGTTCATGCCTGAGACAGTGCTAGGAATGTAGAGATGACCTCCTCCATTCAGAGAGTTGAGAAGAACTCCGAATGATTATCCAGTGGGAAAGGCGATCTGTTGAGTTAGACGTGCCTGTGGCTGAGCACAAGGTGAACGTGTGAAATCCCAAAGTGTTGGGTGCATCGTCATGTGAACAAAATGAAGATGATGTATTAGCCTCCTCTGAGCAGCAAAGTTGACAAGGAGACTCTAGATGATTCTCCTGTGTGAGGCAGTGGGAAAGAGGATCTATAGAGTGGACGTGCCTATGGACAAGCACAGGTGAACGTGTGAAGATCTGGTTCTTCTGTGTAATGCAGTGAACCAGATGTGCCCCTAGTGGATGAGTACTAGTGGGTGTATCAGATCCTTTGCTATATATATTGTTCAAGAGTCAGACCTTCTTGTAACCCTAATTGTTATGTAAAGGGTACAGGGCGGCCCCACCTTAATGTGATTAATAATAAATGTAAAAGATAATTAATTTGGTCAATATTAATTATAATAATAATTATTATTATTATAACGTGACTTAGAGAGGTCAGCCATGTTGAGCCAATAGACACTTCTGTTGATAGGACAAGTCTAATATAAGTAAAGGAAGACCTCTCTTGGGCGCTAGAGTTCTAGGGTTTGAAGCACCCTCTTGTGTGCTAGGGTTTATCTTGGTGGTAAAGGTCTTTCTCTTGAAGAATATAGCAAAGGATTTGGCTGGGTTTTCTTCCCTTGTTGAGAAGGGTTTCCCAGGATACATCTTGTGTTCTTGTGCATGGTGCTTCTTCTTGTGATCTTGGTTGCTGCAACATTTATAGTTATGGTTAAATGCTAAAATGGAATGAACTTCATGCTTAACCTAACATATTGAAAAATCAACATTGAACGCATATTATTTCTTGTTTATCTCTATTTCATTGTTTTTTCCAAACTTGTAACCTTGGGGTATTCACTCTCGATTCTCCCCAAGGAGAATATTGGAAGTTGCTTGCAATGTTCGAAGTTAGAACTAGAAATATAGAAAAGCATTTTAGAAAATCTTAAAAGGCATGGAAAATAAATGTTAGAGTTTACATGTGGGGGAAGTGCATGTACAGATCAAAAAATTGATAAATATAATATCAAGTGAAACTGATGGGGACAAACCACACGTGGACAGCTGAGAGAGACCCGGGAAGATACAATCAGTCAACCACTGCAAAATTGGTTTTGAAAGTTGCTGCTCATTTTAAGACCATGTTTAGATCATTTCTTTTTCTTTTGAGGAGCTTTTGGATGTTCCTAGATTGAAAACATGACTTCTAGTTTCTAAAACTCTACATAATGTACAAAAATTGGTAGAAATTTGTTTATTTTCCTTAAAAAAATTGGAAACTCGCCCCTTTAAGTGCGTCGTACGAGTGTCATGCAGAACCGACCGATTTCGTGTTTTTGGCTAGAATCGATACAAAACCAACCAAAAACGATTTGGTACCGCCAGTCCGATTGTTTTTGCCCTGAAGGCCAGTCCGACCGATCGGTTTTGCCAGACCAAGCCGGTTCTGATAACATTGATTGGGGTACTTATCCTCAATGATTTCTCATGTTGTGTTACAATTAGCAACATTATCAGTGATGACTTGAATGCCATTGTAGGGCCCAATCTCTTGAATGGTTTTAATCAAGGCATCTGCAATATTAATATCGGTATTGTAGCGATCTGAGTAATCATGGGCTAAAAGGAAGACTGCACCACTAGCAGACACACCAAGAATATTTATCAATGGTTTTCCTTTAACATTTGTCCAACCATCAGATACAATTGATACCCCATGTTTGTTCCAATCATTTTTAAGTTTTCCTAGAGCACCTTGGATTTTGGTTCTTTCCCTGTCAAGTCCCAACATTCTAGCTTTGTCATACCCAGGGCTCCTATATTCTTTAGGGGCACCATTGATGGCTTGTACCATTTCATGCCAATATGGTGAGTGAATAACATTGAATGGTATACCACATGCATAGAGAAACCTGAAAATTTTTGCATCTACATCATCTCTACAACCTTGGCCAAGGAAATCTGATAGTATTCGATGCCCTGAAGACGAAGGCGAGAATGCACTAGCTTGGGGGGATGCAGATCAATCAATTTAAACTCTTTGTGAACTCTCATGTTCAACCCTTAGTCTTTTGGATTTACTTTGTGTTGCCTCCTCTTCCCTTTGGTACTTGAGTCCGTCTTCGAGTGGTACACACACAAGTCTTGACTCCTATACTCTTACCTTCATTCTAGTTCATAAGCCAACATAGATGCTTTCTCACACGAGTATAAGAACCTTTGTAATTTTTATGAAAATGGTGGCATGTAAATTTTGTGGTTCCACCCCCTTTCCCTCCCCCAAGCCTCGTGACATACTTCCACAAACGTCTTAAATTCTCTTTGGGTTTTTGGGGATCATCGCTATCATTTTCATTGTCTTCAACCCCTTCCATTCCTTCCTCCTCTCCTTGGTATGTGGACCACTTCTATTTCTTTGTCACTATCATGGGTATTTCAACGTTCTCTGGTTCCCACCACCACCATCATGATAAAAAATGGAACCAAAATGACATACCACATTGACATCAACATCATGATTGTTTAACCTTGATAATAACTTGCTACCTGCAATAGAATGATGGAGGAGAAATGGGAAAGAGTAGGAGAAGAAAACATTGAAATATTCAACATAGCATAATATACTAGTTTACAACACATGGATTTAAAAAAAAACAAGAATGGGCTTAAGAGCCTACCTCTTTAGCTCTTCAATGGTGGTTGAATATGACTATGGAAACCTTCAATCTCCCTTCCAAGCTCTCCAATCTCCCTATGGCAGCCTTCAATATTCCTTCCAAGCTCTCCAATCCCTTCCAATATCTCCAATATCCCTTCAATCTCCCTTCAATCCCCTCAAGAACTAGCAAGAAGCCCACTCAAAACCCCCCTAACAAAGATGAGTGAGATGAGAAATAGAATGAGAGAAAAATGGAGTGAGTGAGTGTTTTAATCCCTTAGAAACCCCAGCCATACCTTTTCCTCCCTTATTGTACCTTGTCTATGTTCCCAAACACCTCCAAAAAGCAAAAGAAACGCCAAAAAGGGCATCACACGTGAGGGATCGTACGGGAGCTCTTAGGGACCATTTTTGTTTCGCTCGAGAGCAACCTGGCAGTGCTCGGGGAGCGATGCTCGCAAAGCGCTACTTGATCGGTGGGGAGCGATTTAATTACCTCAGGAGCATGATCCCTAAAATCGCTCTCGTCTCGGGAAGCATTTTTGTTTCGCTTAAGAGCGACCTGAGAGCGATTTGGGAGTGCTCAGGGAGCCATGCTCCCTAAGTGCTCCTTGATCGGGTTGGGAGCGATTTAATTAGCTCGAGAGTGTGCTCCATCAAATCGCTCTGAGACGGGAGCGTTCAGGAAGCACGCGTGGGAGCGCACTTCCTAAACGCTCCGTTTGGGAGCGCGATTAGGGAGCGAGGGCGGGGGCGGGGGCGGGGGCGGGGGCGGGGGCGGGGTGGGGGTCACTCCCCCATAGTGTAGGTCAAAATCACCTAAGACTTGCACATGGCCTCATTTGCACCCACTCAAGGGGATTTGGACTCAAGTCTCAATCTTAATATAAATTTGATCACCGCACAACTTGCATACCACACACTCGTGATGTCCATGGAGAATCTT
This sequence comes from Picea mariana, assembly GCA_032191745.1. NCBI lineage: Eukaryota > Viridiplantae > Streptophyta > Pinopsida > Pinales > Pinaceae > Picea > Picea mariana. The sequence continues at coordinate 65,123 of JASDQU010437095.1, read as the reverse complement.
GTGTCAAAGTGACACTTTCCATGGCTCTTCACCAAATAAGCATTTCAAAATCCATTAGAAAACAAGATGGCACCTTGCAAACTAATGGCAATCAATCCTACACTACCCTCAAGCTTGGGAAAAGTACAAATACTCCAAGGCACCATAACAGGAGATTTGTCACCATCAAATTTAGACCACGAAAAACCCCTCAACAACATTTCCAAGCCAAGGGAAGATCTATGTACATCCAACTTCGGATGTTATATTGTAACTTTTGGAGGCACTACTCCCACATATAACCAAGAAAAACATTGAATCCAAAAGGGCACCCCTAGCTAGCAAACAATATCATCACCCCTCATGCGTTGCCATGGGCGATTCAACCAATTTTGTTTGTCCTCTACCCCAATCCACCAAAACTTTGACTTGTGATCGATCACTATTGCCCCTAATCGCAATGCAAAATACATTTAGACATTCAAATACCCCATCAATAGAGTCTTGAGACACATGAATGGATAGGAGAGAATCATCAACAAAATGACTATTTACCAATTACACGAGGACGCACTCCCCAGGGTGGGGGTGTGCTCCCTGCACTCCCGAGACAATGAAACACCAAGAGAAATGTTTCTTGATGCCCCCAAAATTGTGAAACATTTCTAAATAAAAGTATAATGTTTTGCATTTGGGGAGCATGTGGAGACACTAGGGCAGTCCTCCCCCCTCGAAATTGGGGAAGCATGGTTGCTCCCCTAGAAATTTTCCTTTAAAAATTTTAAAAAGTAAAAAAAGAAAACCCAAAACCTAAATTGTCTTCTAGTGTTACGTTTCATGTTTTAAAACTTAACAATTAGAATATCATTTATTTTCTCATATCTTTAAATTTTTATAACTTTAAAGATTGGTCCCCTATGCCAAGGACCTTGACGCTCCCTAAGACTTGGGGGTGTCTGCACACATCCCTTGCATATGTTTCTCCACTCTAACACCTTGGAAACATCGTGCAACTTTGTCAATTACCACTTCTCCTTTGCTCGGAATGGCAATACCACTCACCCAACCCTAGAGTCCAAGAGCTTCAATGAAGTATCCCAAAGCATCAGCAGCTAAAACATAAAGGTATGGGGCAAGAAGGCAACCCTCTTTGATAGATTTATCCAGGACGACCTTATCTTCCAATGCAGAATTCACTGAAAGAAATGATGAAGCATTGGAGAACGAGGAAGGTTGATGGTCATGACATGTTAGGCATGGCTCAATTTACTTTGAATTTTTACCTTGTTCTAATATGTCACACAATTGTAGGCTCTGCAAATTGTGTCTATTGGAGCCTAAGTAGAAGGAGCATTTCATTTTCAAACACCCTATCTATTATGAGATCTGTGGTTGATATCATTGTCTGATTAGATATTCTCACAGATCCTTGAGGACTTATTCAATACAAATAAGACCACAGATGTTTAACATTTTCCTTTTGACATGTTCCACTTTCGGCTAACTACACTCAATGATAGGTCTTCCTGTATTGCTCATTCCAGACTTATTAGTTCATACTTTCAACCTCTAGATGGTTCCAATCTCAAAAGGCCTTAAGAACAAACCTCCATCATGAGGTCAATCAAGCAGCTAGATTCCATCGTGTCCAACCAGTGGGCAGAAAGAATCTCATCACCAACTTGTTCTCATCCTTGGATGTTAGGAGTGTTGTAGGATGACAGTATTATTGGTATTGGACTTCTCTCTAGTCATTTTCCATTTCGTACTTACGGTTTCTTAGTACCTCGTCTTATCTCTTTAAGGCCTTTTTGGTTCTGCTTTTATCACTCTTCCTGCTTCTTCTTAGAGTTGCTTTGGAACTGCCAATATGTTCTCTTTCCTTTTACTGTAATGCATGTCCAGATGCTTTATCATTTGCAATGTTCACTTTATCTTATATTTGTACTTTTTACAGTCCCATTGGTTGAATATTACCACCAACGGACATCAATATTAAATTAAATTAAATTAGACTAGCTACTACCTATCAATAGGAATTAACATCGCCATCTAGCTCAACAATAACATTGTGATTGATTTTAATTCATAGTAGCTTTCTAGAAACTCAATCTAATTCCATATCGTTTATTATCTCTGATACTTATGAGACCGACACATGCAGGTCTCTTTTATGACCTGTATGATACTCTGGTAGATGCAAGCAAACTAGAAAAGGTAGAAGACCCATGGATGATTTCAAAGAATTAACATGGCAACAGCGTATTCCAACTAAGTCAAGCATGTGGAGAACTTGAACAAATAGCTTGTACAATAGAAAGTGAAGTGGGCTGGTTGCAAACAAACTCATTGAAGGATATACATCAATTGCACAATGTCATCGGAAGTGAACATTGTTGTAACTTAATCAAACATAGAGTCTATATGCAATGAGATTCAGTAAATGCATCAAAGCCCATCTCAACTTTTACCATTCAAAGAAATTAGTTTAGCAAGGAATTGTCATGGAGTATCAAATGATAATATTTAAGCTTACCTTATTGTTTGAAATGTCCAAGATAAATCCCCGAGCCTGACATAACTGCAATGCAAGAAAAATCTGAGTAAAGGAAGTAAACATTGTTTCTTGCAAGAAACATATTTTCGACTTCATTACTAAGTACAGCTGTCAACTTAAATTCCCAAGGAAATACCTCTAAAAGCAAACGGAAGTTGTCCAGCTTTGGTGGTCTATGACGTCGTAGCAAGGCAGCATATGGGAAAGACCTGCTCCAAAACAGAGAATAGTAAACATATGAAAGTTTTGTGCCTGAAGTACTGCATCAATATATAGTAAACAAAAATACAGAAATGCCAATAGAACCCAAAGAACATTAATCACAAAGGATAATAATTTGGTATCAGGAGAAGTATATGATATAGTCTTCATTGTTCTTTGTTCACCCCCCTAACTCAGGGGTAACTAAAGGAGATCATGTCTCACGGCCCGCAATGAAGACAGTGATCCCGATGATGATGATGATCAGTATTCCCCACAGACAGCAGCCCCTTAGATGCCTCCCCCTTCATCCAGCTCAGCTCATTTCACTCAATCAACATGGTTCATCTGATGATGGTGGTCCAACACACATGAGGTACATTAGTCAATGTTTCATATAAAGTGTCACATTTAATGCATTACGCATTTAGGTGAGGATCATGGGTTGAAGTCAGATAATGGATCATGATTTCTTGGAAGTTATGCTTTTTGCCTTGTTTCACCTTGGTGGCCATCATTTGTGTTCTAGGCCAGTGTTGTCACTCTTGGGGAACGGGGGTACTACTGAGAGGCCTTGATAGGAGTAATGTACCACTCCCTTCCATACTTAACACTTTTCATCTTGATTCCTTTCGTTATCCTATATTTTGGTAATGGCTGTTACATGTACACCAAAAAGGCTCATGCGTTCATCCTCCTATGAGAAGGGCTGGAATGTCGAGGTTGATGCAACTGCTAAAGAATAAGAATAGAAAGAAAGCATGTTATAAAAGAAAGAAGAAATAATGGGATAATAAATGACCAAGTCAAAAGCTAAAGGTCATCTTGAGCTCTACCCCCTCACTATGAAGAGATCAACCCTAGTCCTAATGCATTGAATGCATATCAATGAAAAGGACTTACTCCTTGTAAGAAAAATAATAAAAGCTTTAAACCTGAAAAGGGGATTTGCAAAACAATAAAAGAATATCAGAAGGAAAGAAGGGGTTTGGAATACACACACTAACAAGGAAAGGGTATCTCAAGCAACAAGCACTCCCTCTACAAAGGCGCTAATGTAAATGAAACCACACATGCCCTTGCATGTCAATGGCACCATGACCATGAAGTAAACCCCATGTCACATCATTCACTATGCTTAATATGATATAAAAACACGCACAATTGTGGCCATAATACTAGCTTGAGATGAAAATAAAACTAGAGATGAAAGTGTCGAGGTTACACTCACCATAGTGTTCGTCAAAAGGACTTACCAAAAAACTCAATATGCTTACCAACTTCGAGAGGAGTTCCTGGTGAAAGTATAGTCTTGATACGGGAAAGATGTTAGGGTTTGTTTAGGCACAAAACTAGATCTTGCAAGGGAATCGAAACCGGATGATCTTCTTGTCTAAGTTCCACCATGGATTCGTCCCTGTATCCTGTGGAGTCGCTAGGTGAGGTAAAATCAAGTATAGCAATCAAAATAAAAACTCACTGATGTCGTTGTAACCAAGGCTTGTGTTCCCCGACAATGACGCCAATTTGTTAGCACACTTTTTCACCCTCCAATCAGATCTGATATAAATGTAAACCAGCGATGGAAAAGCCACTAATTGAAGGAGAGAATGCCCCAATTGTCACAGGAAAACATCCTCTCTGTTCTGGCTGGTTTGTGCCAACCTCAGGGGRGAGTCCCTAGGTACTTGGTTGCTGATTTTCTGCAAAACACACACAAAAAAAAACAACAAATTTGTCTTGGACGGTGTAAAAACCCCACCCAAGGTGTGAGGAAAAGATAGTTTTGTTTCACTCGGAAGGATCTTGCAATGTTAGTGTGAGAAAGATGAAAGAAAGGGAAGAGAAAACCACTTAAAAGATATATAATTATCACAGTAAATGGCTATGAACTAATAATTGAATGCATAAAGAAAGAACACAATACCAACAAGATTGAAAGCTCGAACATAAGCACAACACTTCTTTATTGATGGCTTGCCAAAGGGTTGATTGCACCACATAAACAAGCACAAGAACTACCACTATGATTATCCTCACACAAAGAAAGAGTAGCTAGTCTAGTAGAAGAAGAATGAGAGAGAGAAAGATAGAATATGAATGTTGCTATTGAAAAAATACGACCAATAACAATGAGAGACTTCTCCATATATAGGAGAGAGGGTGCACTTCCCAAGGATAATAATAGCCAGGCGCATGATGAAAAAACTAAAGAAAAGAGGCACATGGGAGAATGAGTATGAAAGAGTGTCCATGGAAGGATGATTGTAATGCACATGAGAAGATAGGGAAGTGTGCATGAGAGGAGGGGAAGGCGCATGAGATGTAGGAGTGTGAGTGTGAGGTGCATGGGAAAGGGAGTAAGAGAATTATGGAGTGTGCATGGTTGTAGAGGGAGTTAAGTAGAGTGATGAGGCAGATGAAAAGGAGAGAATACATGCACTACATAGGGAGAGTGGAGTCTTGAGGTTTGAAAAGGAGTGTGCATGGGTAATGAGGGAGTTGTGCCCCATAATTTAGGAATCAAGGCCCATGGAGAGAAAGCAATACACATGGGAATGAGAGAAATAGGAGATAAGGTTAGTCTAAGTGAGAGTAAGGGTGAGTTGATTTTTAGCTAACTCAAACACGTCAGCACACACCATATGACGTATCCCAACTCACTACCACGCCTTTTAATCTTTAATTAATAAATTATCTCCCATTGGAAAGTGTGCCCCCTCGTAATCATGCATTTAATGAAGCACCACATGCCACATTTTAAGAATGCCACATGTCGGATTTTGAACCTGCCACTTGTAACATTTGGAGGCGACCACCCTTGTTATAAATAGAAACTGCTAAAAATAGGGGTTCGGCCCTAAACAATAGGAAATTGCCAAATATGTCCAGGATGACTAGGAGAACACTGCCATGTGTCAAATGTCCAAAAATAAAATCTCTTTGCATGCCAATAATATCATACTCACCAGATTTGATTTTTCGTGAGGATTCCAAATATGTGATTAGAATTGACATGTGAGCCCAAATGCTCCACTTGCTAAAGATAGAAAATGCTGACATGTCGTCTCAAAAAAGGTCCAATAGACTCATAATGTCCCAAGGATCGATATTGCACGCTCAAAATCTTGATTTGAGGCTTTGAGCTCAATTTGCTAAAAATACCTACATGATCCCCGGAAAAAGTGTCATCAAGCTCAAAATCATGCCAGGACCAATACTATTTGCTCAAAACTGTCACTACCTCCTAAAAAGTAGGGCACCTGCTAAAAATAGCAATCTCTCTCCAAACCATGTAAAACTATGCTAGCTCTATCTCTGAAACAAAAACACCCACAAAACCAGTCATGTACCTGTCTCCGATGGGAACTAACCCCTAGCTCACACAAGTGATCAACCTGGGTAAACTCTCTAAATGCCAACCAAATAGTCTATGTTGGCACTTAACCCTAAGGACACCAAGGGTTGACAGGACACCAAACCTCATGATGATTTGTTCTTCGATGAAGTTAATTATCACCTTGTTGGTTGCTTTCCTGCAAACCATTGACAATGTTAACAATATCTCACAAATGCATGCACATCAAAAAAAGTATCAGGCCAATAGTACCCTACCCTTATAATATTACATGTGGGTTCCCTTGTTGCAAAACGTCCTCCACACAGCCCACCATGCAATTCTTTCATAACTTCCTATGCTTCCATGGAATCCACACACTTGAGAATCATCCCCTTTGGATTTCTCCACCCTAATCCTCCCTAGGTGAGACAGTATTTCACTACCGTTAATCTCAAGGACCTCCTCTTGTTGCTTGGCATATGGTTGGGATATGAGAGATTTTGAAGATAATAGATTATGTCCCATGACCACTCATGTTGTTGCAAGTCTTCAAGGACAACCAAGAGAAAATAAGGGTCTGATTAATTCCCAAGTTGAACTGCTTCACTTTTCTATGTCATCAATTTGGCCAACCCTTGACCCTTTACTAGCTTAGTGGGATTTACCTCTAGATCATACTCCTGAATTTTCGATATCTACCTTCCTATCCAACCTAGACATTCTTGTTGAGACAAGATGTCTTTCACCATCAGGTGAGGTAAGAATGCAATGTCCTATGTAACTCTTGAAATGCTTCAAAGATTGTACCAATGCATAACCTTATTTTTCCATAATGGAGTAGTTCATTTCTACTCCTCTTAGGCCTTTACTCATAAAGGCTATTAGCTGCTCATAATTCTGTTCATTTTTTGTAGATACCAACAACTGTATCTTCTAATGCAAACATGGAACTTTAAAATCTTTAGAATAGTTTGGACTTACCAAAACAGGGGCAAAAGTGATTGCTTCCTTTAGTTCCTAAAAGGTTTGTTTGTTGTTTGCAACGCACTCCATAATTAATCTTTCTTTACATGGCAGAGATGGGCTCGGTGATCTCAACAAAGTTACATATAAACCTCCAGATGAAATTGATTTGCCTGAAAAAGGATTGAACTGCCTTCTTCTTTGTGGGAAAAGGTAGCTTCTGAATGCTTTCTATCTTTGCTGGATCAATCTTTGTTCCTGTTATCCCCGATATCTAGGGATAACTAGGAGATCATGTCTCGAGGCCCACATGGTCCTAGACATGGAGTACCGAGAGCAGGGTTGACTTGAGCATGGCCCTTGAGGGCCCATCTTTCTTCTTCT
>JASDQU010437095.1:36846-56546 GCA_032191745.1 Picea mariana | reverse complement strand
TAGCCATAGCTACACTAGCCATTCTTTTTTCTGAGTTAGATTTGAATTATAAGTTGAAAGAGGAAGAAGTTCTAGGCCTAATTTAGTTTACACCTAGGGTTTTGACCTTAAGGTTTGAAAAGCCTTGTCCCCAAGCAACACTTTTCAGCCCTAGACTTATAGTTTGAAGCTAGCCGTTTTGCCAAAGAGTTCTAAGGAAAGAGGGAGGAGCATGAGGCCTAGCTTTAGCTACACCGGAATGAGCCTCCTCCCCTTAGGATTTTGACTTTGTGGCCCTCCTTTTGTAGCACTACAAAGCCTAACTCTCTCGTCCTTAGATTTAGATTCTCCCAAGCCATTAGCTTCTCTCCAATTGACTCCATTAACCCAAGGCACTAGTCTAAGAACAAAACGTTGAGGTTATTTGTGCTAAGACACTCTTTCAAACTCTTTAAATTTGAAACCCTAACTAACCTAGCGTCTAGACTAACCCTAACTAATGATGACGTCTTGCCTTATTTGAATTTGTGTTTGGACTAAAAGTTGCGGCTGACTCATCTCTTGATAGCCATAGAGGTTTCAAGCTTTTTCATTGGTTGATTTGTCAAAACGTCCACCTCTTTGACTAGCTAACCCTAACCATAAAACAGCAACAATATAGGTGACGTCATACCTGTTAAAAACCCTTGTTTGGCCTTGAAACGTTTTTGACTTTGTCATCTATTTGATAGACCTTGAGTTGTTGATTACATTCACAAGCTTGTTTGACAAAACGTTCTTCTCATTGTCTTTAATTTTGACCTAATACTAGGGCTGACGTCACCCTAATTCTGCAATGGTGACGCAGCAACAATATTTATATGAGCAGATTTAATATTTATTGCATTGTGATAATACAAAGATTTGATTTTACACATTGAATGCTATTATCATTTTGTATTTATTGAGAAGTGACATAAAATATAAGCTTTTATTGCAATCATTGACTTCGTCAATAATTACATCCATTAATGCTCATATATGTTTAAGATAGTCATTAATGTCTTAAAGTACTAACCACTGCAACACATTTCTAGTTTCATTTGCCTTGTCTCGCAAACAGGTGCCATTCAGTGGAAGATCTTCTCCTTGACTATCTCTTTGGGCAGTAATCTGTGAGGGGAAAGCTTATCCTAGCCTTAGACTTTAAACCTTTGATCCTTTTCCTTCAACGCCCCAGATTACTAAGGATGTCTCCCTTGGGATTAGCCACCCTAAATAGAAAGAGCTCCCCATCGAGGTGACAGTGGGTGGGGAAGCTCTTGTTACGCCAGTTTGAGCTTTGACTCCAAGCTATCTAAACCTTTCCTACAAACTATGCGATAACAGTTCCCTCCTTGGATACAATATGGCCCAAAAATATTCCTTCATTCACTCCAAAAACTGACCCTTTTGGATTCAGAGAAATCCCAAACTTTCTATGTTTATCAAAGACCTTTTTGAGTTGATGAATATGTGCACTCCTTTCCTTTGAGAAAACTATCAAATCATCCCGATATATCACAAGGAACTTACCCATGATATCCTTGAATGCATAGTCCACAACCCTCTAAAATTTAAAAATGGCATTTAGCAAACAAAAAGGCATCTCTGATGTACACAAATGCTCTCCATGGGGTAGTAAATGTCATCTTATGCCGATTTGTATCCACTACAAGAACTTGGTTAAAACTTGAAAAGCCATCAAGCATATAGACATCATACATGCAATTGTGACCTTCAACAACAAATGGTCCATGTTCAGAAGAGGATAGTTATCTTTGAGCTATGTCGCAGGAAAGAAACACCTACCCAAGAAGCATTCCAGTACCTGAAACCTATGTCACACGGTTTGGGTTTGGCAGCGATTAAGTTGGAATTGAATTTGAATTTCCCGATAAGGTTTGGATGAGGTTTTCCATTAAGTTCAACCATGTACATTTCTCTCTCTCTCTCTCTCTCTCTCTCTCTCTCTCTCTCTCTCTCTCTCTCAATGAAACATACCATAAAATAATAAGAAATCAACATCAATAAACATACATGAGTAAGAATCATGATCAAAGCAACAGGTATATACAACGAACTCAACGCATATTGTCATTGTTACTGTAATCCTTACAAAGAAACATCAAGAGGCAAAGGTAGAAGCAAACCTGAACGAACCTAAAAATGGCTTTGAGGTTCGCCAAACTTTGAACCTCAAGGTTCAAAATCGGTTAACCCTGGAAATGTTGAAATGAGTACGAAATTCCTTGGAAACACCATCAATAGTACCATACGACATTTCCAAATTTGGAAACATCGTATAATATGGCTAACGGCGTTTCGACGATTTCCAATCATGTTTTGAGCACTTTTTGGAAGTTTTCAAGCCCACTCAAAAACTCATGAGAGGCATGGGACCCATAGAAAAATATTGACCTATCTACACCAATGACCTTTTAAGACAAAACAAAGATTGGGAATTGAGCTCTAAGGAGTTTGTCACCCCGGTAATTAATGGTAATATTAAATTCTTAAAGTAAAAGTTGGCATTCCCCTTTATCTAACTTTTCTATCCTTTTACTTAACTCTTTAACATTACCATTCATTTTTCAAGGATGTTTGAGAGTGGTTCCAACTTTATCGAAATTCATATGGAGAAAGTAGAATCCCATATCCCATTAATAATTCATTAGACTTAACAATTTTCAAAATTTCAAGCTTGGCAAGATTACAACATTTCTATTGGATTTTATCATGTATGAGGGTATGGGATTGGCATTACCTTATCAAACTTCATATTGAGAAAGTAGAATCGCATATCCTATTCAGAATTTAGTAGATTTAATAGTTTTTATGATTTCTAGCTTCACAAGATTGCAACATTTCCATTGGATTCTATCATGTATGAGGGTATGGGATTGGCATTAGTCAAGTCCACCAAGCTATTAGATTTTGCATAATGTAATCATCTATGAGAGTTAATATAGACATGGATTTCCTTCTAAAATGTCATTTATGTGTATCATTCTTATTTTCTTGCAAGAGAACATATTATTTTTTAAAAAACTATATATTTGTAATTCTGTTTTTTTTATATACTGCATTTCCCCTCGTACCCATTTTCGGGGGTTGACTTTTCCAGGTGTTCCCATCTCGGAAACTCATATATATTTCCATGTTTTGTGCAACTTGGTTTGAGAGATAGCAGATTCAAGTTTCTAAACTCCACACAACCTAATTTCGCCATTTTTCATTCTTATAGGTATAAGGTTGGCCACCCATGATGATTGCCTTATAGGAGCAATGATGTTGGCTTCCAACAGTTTTTGCAATTGTCTTTGTATGATTGGAGACTTAGGACTTATAGGCCTTTGTTTTACCTAAAAGGCTTAGCACCTTCCATCAATGGAATGGTATGTTTGATGACCTCACTTTTATAAGATTTGAGGTCATCATAACTGTTATCGCGGGATTTGTACCTATCCAAGCCCAAGACAAATAAATCATATCGACGTAACTACAGGATAACCCACCACTGTCACCTTCATAGGAAATCCCCATGTTTTAGGGATGGATGAGGTCCAACACAAGGGAGGCGTCCTCGGTAACCTCAAGGGATCAAATAGCAAGGATATGGTCAAGCTTAGAGCACCCTATCACCAGTTACCAATGTTACATTTATCATTATCAGGAATTTATTTCCAGGGGTCCAAAATTGAAATTATCGGCAATATAGGGGAAAATATCGGAAATTATCGAGAAACTTGAAAAAATACAAAACAATCTTTTTTTTTCAATTTTTTAAACTTATAAAGCAACATCAACATTAAACAAACACATTGTTACATAAATATGAAAATAAAATTGATATATAAGATGTCAAATGGTACATCAGACATCGATATTGAAATATGATATTTGTCTTGAGTCATAAGTCGTGATTAGGATAATACAAAATCACATCCAAACAAAAATAAATGATCTTATGAGATTAATCATGGAAATGAAAACAATGGATTTCCACTTGTTTCATTGATGGAAAATGGTCACAGTATCCTCAAAGCTCAAACCAATGTTTTAAAACTTGGACTTGGACTCAAATTGACTCGGACCCATCTGATTTCAATGACTTGGTTTACTAAAAATTACACAAAATATTTAAATTTTAATGAAAATATTATATTTTAAAGATTCCAAACCATGATTCCAAAAAATTATTGAAATTTCGAAAGAAAGCATTATGAATATATGAGCAAAATCATTTAAATGAAAAGCAATGCTCCACCATCACTTATATTGGGATCCTCATATTTCCTAACCTTTGCCTCTTTCCTAACCTTTGCCTCTACCTCGATCCTCTAGGGACATCAATCAACACCACCCTATTTTGATGAAACTACCCAATCCAAGCCTTATAATATGGTAGGAAAAACTTAACATGATTAATCAATGATTTTGGTTTGAGTGAAGGGTACATTTTTGCTAAGGCCATAACGGAAGAGTTCAACAATCAATACCACCAATATCAAGGTACATAAAGGGCTTGGTGCTATTGATTAAATGCCAATATCATACCTTCATACATGATAGAATCCAAAGAAAATGTTGCAGTCCTACCAATCCTGAATTCCTAAATTTTGAATGGGATATGAAATTCTACTTTCTCCATATGAAGTCTGATGATGTTGGAATCACTCTAAAACATCTTAAAACAATTAATGGTAATGGTAAAAATTTAAGTAAAAGTTGACATTTCCTTTGTATTTTCTTTTTATCCTTTTACTTTAAGAATTTAACATTACCATTAGTTGTCAGCATTTTAGGTCAAACTTTGTGAGGCAAAACTCACTTTTGCAAAATGAGGGTTAAAAGACCAAGAATCTGGTTAATAAGGTGATATCGATGCAAACATGGCAATAATTTCTAATTTATTGCGATAATTACCAAATTTATCGGGATAATTTCAATTTATCGCAATAATTACCAAATTTATCGCGACAATTTCAATTTATCGAGATAAATTCAAATTATCGAAATCATCGTGATTATTTCAAGCGATATTGTCGTTGAGGTTGGTTTTGGCGATATTATCGCGATAATTTTGATAATTTCGCGATAAGTGTAACACTACTGGTTACCTAAGTCAAAGGGTCTATGTTTGTGATATTGAGGCAAAAGAAGAGTGTGTACCTACCTGGAACAAGAACAATATAGCATATATATATATATATATATATATATATATATATATAAAACAATCTCCAAGTACCAATATGATAAAATACCTCAATAGACAATAGACAACATAGATATTTGATGGCTGAAGTAAAATTGCAGCAAAATGACAGTTAATAATAGCCAATAGTATTTTGTAACAACCACATGAAATATAGATCAAAATTGCATGAAAAGACAGTGAAAAATCAACATTTATCCAATAGATCAATTAGCACTTATTCCAAGCAATTTATGAGTATGTTAGCTATGAGTTGGAGTTAATTATGCAGAAAAATGAAGTAAGTTAGATGGCTGTAGCAGTGTTTTACAACAGCAGCAACAAAGTTAGTAGATTAGGCTATGCTAGAGTTAGAAAATGTTAGTGAAAGCTTTAGAGAATAGAGTTGAGAGTTTGTTTGATCAATTCCTTCACAAGAGAGCAAGTAAACTAGTGCCCTTTGGGGCTATGGAGTCATTTACAACAACAATATAACTTGGAGAAATAATGATGATAATAATGTTCTAAGGATGATGAGATGAAGTTTGAGGTGCTAGCACCTTAGGGCCTCGAGCTTCAAGTCTCAAAAGATGAACTTCGCTAGAGAACAAGCTCTTTTGGGCTCTAGCGAATTCTTCTTCTTCCTTAGACTCTTGAAATATATAGCAACAAGTTTCTAGAAAAAGACTCCTAAAGTGCTAGCACTTTACGGCTTTAGGAGCCTACTCTAGACAAGATTCTCTTAACAATTAAATAGGTGGAATGATCTAGAGGGAGGAGGAAGCACCTTATGCTCCTCTCCCACGGTTTTAGACAAGCAATATCGCAATCTTCAATATGAACAAGTAAAACTTACCATAACCATTCAATGCATGAAATGAAATTGCAGATTTTGCTTACTTCACCAAGCATAATCAAGCATAAAATCCTAGTTGCAGAAATTTTCCACCAAAATAAGCCAAGAGACATCCAAAGCAAGTCCTCCAAGGGTTAGCGCACTAGTAAAATCAGCCAATGTTGCCAATAGGGAAAAAATTTCATATCCAATCCTCTTGTGTGAGGAAGAGTCATCATAAAAATGAAATGTCAAGAGGCTTATTTATATGGAGCCTCTTGACCTAATTTGTCAACAGAAAATTACAAGAGGGTCGACCTCCTCAATCATCCTCTAATTTTACAAAATTTAATGTATTTTGCACAAAATAAAACCCTAAAGGGTGACGTCATCCCCTTTTAGGGTGACGTTGGCTCCTAAAATGGAACGTTGAGGTGGAGAAGTGCAACAATAGGCCTACAAAGGCCGTCCATCATGCAACACGTGACAACCATCATGTCAAACCCTCCTCCATCAAACCATCAAGCCCTAAGTGACGTCATGGGCTAGTAGGGTGACGTCCAAGCCTCCAAAGGCTAACGTCTAGGTGGAAAGAGGTAGGAGCTCGTCTCCTAGCCATGCCAAAGTGCCTCCAAAGGAAACGACCTCCTTCTTCAATGTGCAAATGGTGATCACAAGCTTGCTCCAGACATGGGGCCTAGCACCCGTCCTTGCGCTCCAAAGCCCTCGTGAAGGTCCGAACATAGTCATCTCCTCATGAATACCTATTCACCGAGCAAGGTCCTGCAAAGACAAACAGATACACCCTCCAAGGGTCAATAAGTCACAAGAATCATGCCAAGTAAGCCACATCTAATAATGAAAGCACCCAAACATGTGCATCAAACCCCCCCTTTTCAAACTAAACAAATGCTCAAAGACCCTATACAATTTGTCAAATTTAGGTGTGGGATGCATGTCAAGGCATCCTATTGGGTCAGTGTATCCCCAAGTCAAAGGTGTTTCCCAAGGGAAACCTATCTACATCATGTGTGAGTATGAGGTGGAGTGGGGTAAGACTTCTATGGGGCTTCATGACATACAAGGGCTCGTCTTGTCTCATTTATGGGTGCCTTTGTTGAGGGCTAGCCACATACTTTTCCTCTTTTGTTTTTAAAGTATATTTTTCCAAGCCCTTTATTAGCCATTTATTTTGCATGTGTTTCCAAGTTGAAGACAATAAGGGGCACTAAAAAAGAAATGGATACCCCACATAGGCTCTGTTATCACACAAGTTGTAGGTTGGGCAAAGCCCAACCCAAACCACAAGATGGCGAGAACTAAGAGAGCACCTACCCACTGTCACCTTAGGCAGTTGTTCTAGTCAGTTTAGAGGTGAGGTAGTCACCTCAAGGGGGCAATCCTGGTGACCCTAGGGGGCAATGAGATGGAAAATGTGAAGTATGAATGAATGCCCCTATAGGTCAAGTTGCTAAAAGGGAACTTGGTGATGAGTCTTGAGGGTTGTTTGAGGTTGCCAAAGCCTGCAAAGAGATAGTACTTGCCAAAGACACAAGGAAAACCAAGTATACCATGCAATACATCAATTGGACAAGCAAGTTAATCTTGTTGTCCCTAATAGCAGCAGTTAGTAACAATATATATCACCAATGAAATGGCACAATTAGCTGCTGAACAAGTGCTAGAAATCAAGTAGAAGGTGCAAGAGATAAACTAGCTAAACACTAGTGAAACTCAAGATTCAAAGACCAAGATACTAGCATAAAAGGTAAAGTTGTTGTAAACACTCTCTACAACAATAGAAATCAGCCTTATGGCTGTAATAAACAAGTTATTACAGCAAGATATTCAACCATCAAAACTTGCCAAAAATCCACCAAAAGATGCACTATGATTACTAGGTTATATGCGAAAAATCTTAGCAATTTTCAGCAGTTAAGTTAAGAGTTATTGGAGAAAGTTTGATTAGGGTTTCTACAGCCCTAATGGCTGAAGATGAAAGTTTAATACAGCAGCAAGCAATACCCCTTTAAAGGGGACGCCCTAGTGGCTAAGAGGTGCTCTAGGCACAAAGAACAAAACCTAAATTGGAAAAAGTTGAAATGACAACAATTCACGTTTTCCAATGCACTATTGTATTTCTCTAATGCAAAATATTCAGATTAGTGCCTTTAAAATTGGGTAAATGGAGTCTTAAAATAAAGAATTAGATCAACAAAGACCTTAGGGGTGTAAGCCCTTTTACTTCCAAGGGTATGCCAATCAAACTTAGGGTAAATCTTATAGGGTATACAAACTTGTATTCCTCCAAGCAACCTTTGCAAAACAACTTGTAAACTTAAACAAATTAGATGAAGCTTAATGGAGGGTGTATCACAATACTCCTACTAGGGTTTCAAACAACCATAACCAAGAAAAAGAAAGAAATAACTAACAATGCAGATTTTTCCTTACCAATTCCCAGAGAGAGAGAGAGAGAGAGAGATCAAACCCTAGTTTCACCAAGCAAATTCACCATAACCTCAAGAGAACAAGCATCCAAGAGGTGCACATCACTCCTCCTCATCCATTCACCAAAAGACAGAACACCATAATGCCCAAGAATAACGAAAATTTCAGCCAAGTACTTCTCACAATGGGAGAGTTATGTTATGAAATGAGATTCACATGATCTCTATTTATACAAAAGTCTTAAAACATAGTTTGTCCACCTAGCAAGGGTAAAACATAAGATGAGGGGTCAACAACCCTTATCTTACCCCTTGAACCAAATAATAATATATAATTTTCACTTTAACACATTAGAAACCCTAAAAGTAAGATGACATCACCCTTTTAGGGGACGTTTTAACACTTTTCCAAGTCGTTGGAGAAGGCGAAAGAGGTCGTTGCGGCTCCTTGACCCTTCTCTTCCACGAGACATTGCAGTAGGCCATAAAAGACCTGCCTGGGCTCGACAAACTCTGCAGAAGGCGGAGGGACATGCAGCTCCTCAAGGCACATTCTGAGAGAGCAAGAGACCAAAGAGATTTTCGAGCTATTTTTTCAGCCATGAGCCACATCATTGATACTGAGCCTTCTTGTCATGGAGAAGCAACAGGTCAACAGGTATGGCAAGATGCCATGGTAGAAAAGTATCATTCCATCTTGAAGAATGATGTGTGGGATATTGTTCCGAGACCAGAAGGGAAGTCTATAGTAACTTCCAAGTGGATTTATAAAATCAAGCATACAGCTAATAGAAGTGTCAAGAAATACAAAGAGAGATTTGTAGCCAGAGGATTCTCATAGGTGGAGGGAATTGATTAAGAGGAGATATTTGCTCCAGTAGCCCGATACACCTCCATCAGTATTATCATTGCACTAGCTGCATCCATGGGTTGGAAACTACATCAGAGGGATGTAAAGATAGCATTTCTCAATGGTGAGATTGAGGAAGAAATTTACATCGAGCATCCAGAAGGATTTGTGATACACAACAAGAAATCTCATGTGTGCAGGTTGACGAAAGCCCTGTATGGACTAAAGCAGGCACCTCGTGCTTGGTACGAGAAGATGGATAGATTCTTGATGAGTTTGGGCTTCAACAAACGTGTTGTTGATCCAAACCTATATTATCACATTCTTGGCGACGAGTGCCTAATCTTGGTCCTGTATGTGGATGACTTATTCCTCACTGGTTCAGAAAGACTTATTGTTGAATGCAAGAGAGCATTGACTTCTGAATTCGAGATGAAGGACCTGGGTATGATGCACTACTTCTTGAAACTAGAAGTATGGCAGAGGACTGATGAGATTTTCCTGAGTCAAGGAAAATATATAGTGGAGATATTGAAGAAGTTTGGTATGACAGACTGCAAATCCATGCCTACATCGATGGTGATGGATTTGAAGAAAATGAACGATGCTTCTACTGATTCACGCAAGATTGATCCACATTTATACTAACAGCTAATTGGATCTTTGATGTATCTGGATAACACCAAACCTGATATATGCTATGCAGTGAATGTACTTAGTCAATTCATGAGTTGGTGGAGACAAACTCACTGGATAGCAGCAAAACATGTATTGAGATATCTACGAGGCACAGTTGGATATGGCCTGAGATATGCCTCCAGTATAGACATGAGTTTGCAGGGATATGCCGATGCAGATTGGGCAGGGAGCGCAGTGGACCGGAAGAGCACATTCGGTTGTTGTTTTTCCTTGGGGCCTGCCATGATTTCCTGGTGCAGCAGGAAACGGAGCTCTATGGCCTTGTGTACCGCAGAAGCAGAGTATATAGCGTTGAGTGTGGCAGTCCACGAAGCAGTGTGGCTTTGCAAGCTCCTGACAGATTTATTTGATCATGAGATGGATCCTACCATTACTCATTGTGATAACCAAAGTTGTGTGAAGATCTTTGAGAACCCTGTGTTTCATAATAAATCGAAACACATTGAGATAAAATATCATTATATCAGAGACAGGTGTAGAGGAAAGCAGTACACGTACAGTACCTTCCCACACATGAGCAGATTGCATATATCTTCACCAAACTGCTTGCCAAGACAAAGTTTGAGTACTTCCGTGAGAGACTTGGCCTCGTGGAGAATGCCTCCCTAGCTGAGAGGGAGTGTTGATGATTACAGCTTCGTGAGACATCCTCCAGGACACTTTCTCCTCTAAGACTGAGTTGAGTTGACCTATGAGAGAGCCCATCTGTTGGGTGTGCCCATGTGATGGGTGTGTCGTTCCTCTCTGGACTGAGATGAGACGATGTGTGCCCCTGTGTGGAGTGAGGATGCCCATGAGATGGGTGTGTCGTTCCTCTGGATTGAGATGAGACGATGTGTACCTTGTGTGGGGTGATAGGTGTGTGTCAGACTCTGGACTGAGTTGTTATGACGTGTGGTCCCTGCCTTGTGGACCCAGTTGAGTCAGGCTTGAGATGGTACTCCAGATGATTCTCCTGTGAACTCAGTGAGATAGAGATATGTTGAGTAGAACGTCCCTGTGGCTGAGCACAGGTGGACGTGTCCCTAGTGGCTAAGCACTAGTGGATGTGTGAGATCCCTTGCTATATTGTCTGAGAGTAAGATTTACCTGTAACCCTAATTGTGATGTAAAGGGTACAGGTTGGCCCCACCATATGTGAAAGATAATTAATGTTTATTGTAATAATTAATTATTTTCTGAGTTATTGAGGTCGGCCCTGTTGTGCCAATAGACACCACTTTTGGTCTGTCTAGTCTAGTATAAATAATTGTGATCTCCCCATTGAGGAAACACACAAGTCACTTGTCATTTGGAAATTTCAGCAAGTAGATTTCTAGGGTTGAAGTGCGCATCTCTCTTGGGCGCAAGTTTCAAGGTAGTAGAGCACCCTCTTGTGTGTATTAGGGTTTCGTGGTTGGAGGATCTTCTCTTGAGAATATATCAAAGGATTGTTGAGTTTTTCTCCCTTGTTGATAACGGTTTTCCCAGGACATTTCTTGTCTTCTTGTGCATGGTTATTCTTCTTGTGATCTTGGTTATTGTTGCATTTGTTTATGTTTCAAGTACATGCTAAATGAAATAAACCTCATACTTGAGCCTAGCATATTGAAAGTTCAACATGGTTTCAGAGCATAGGTCTTGAAGAAGCCATTGCACAAGCTTCTAGCAGTTGTCCTCTCTCTTCTGCAGAACCATACGGCCCTCCTAGGGTTTCCAGAAATCCGTACCGCCCTCTCCTTTTTGGGTGTTTCAGCACTTGATATTGAAACGTTGGGGTTAAAAAATGCATAGGGGTGTACGGCCTCCCTCAGCGCACCTCCAGCAACTCTCAGATTGCAATTCTGAGAATTTTGAATTTTTGGCCCTACGGTTTCTAGGGTTTCGCAATTTTCTGCAGAAAATTCAGATTTAGGGTTTCTGCAACTCATTGAAGGAGTTTTTTAGCTCACCAGTGTTTTTCTGAATTTCAAGGCTTATTGTTGGCAGTCATAAGCCCAACGAAACCTAAGATTGCTAGCCTAGCCTAGCCGTTAGGTTTCCTCGCCCAGTTGGTAAGGGTTTGTGAAGAATCTGAAAATATGATGAACATAACTATGATGGAAGATAAGCTTGTTGGATCAAGCAAATTCAGTTCTGCGAAGCCAAGACTTCATAGAAATGAAGACATCAAAGAAGAAACCTTCTTATTCATTTCAGCACTCTCAGGTACGGTTCCTACTGATAATGATATTTGGTTAATTGACAGTGGTGCCTCTAGGCACATGACCAGATATAGAGATCATCTAACAGATCTTGTTGAGAAAGAGACCAATCTACATGTTGTACTTGAAGACAATGCCAAATATAATGTAAAAGGGGTTGGAACTTCTACATTCCAACTAGATTCTAACATAGCTCTTCAGTTAAGTGAGGTACTATATGTACCCGGGATGAAGAGGAACCTTGTCTCCATTTCTGCCTTAGAAGACAAAGGCTAAAAGGTTACCTTTTCTGA
This sequence comes from Picea mariana, assembly GCA_032191745.1. Lineage (NCBI taxonomy): Eukaryota > Viridiplantae > Streptophyta > Pinopsida > Pinales > Pinaceae > Picea > Picea mariana. The sequence continues at coordinate 44,039 of JASDQU010437095.1, read as the reverse complement.
AGGAAAATTTCTTGCATGGCTCAATGACTCAGATATAAATTATGCCAGAGTAATTGGTGTTCGAGAAAACAGCTTATACAGGTTGACTATCCGACCAGTCTGGGCCCTGTTACATGATACTATCAACTTGAGTGATCTATGGCATAGGAGACTTGCTCACATTCATTATAGAGCCCTTCCAACTCTAGGGTAACATGCTTTTCAGAGATACAGATGCAGCATAAAGGTGTTTGCATAGGTTGTGCCCTTGGCAAGAATGTCAAGGGGTCCTTCTTAAGCAGTGACAATAGATCCAAGGAAATCTTGGACTTGATGCATTCAGATGTGTGTGGGCCAATGACTGTTGCCTCCTTGAATAGATATTTGTACTATGTACTCTTCATAGATGATCACTCTCGAAAAACTTGGATTTATTTCCTGAAGACCAAGGATGGAGTCCTTGCAAGATTTCAAGAATTCAAAGCTCAAGTTGAGAACTTGATCGAAAGAAAGATCAAGGTACTAAGATCAAATAATGGATGAGAATACACCTCCAAGGATTTCGGTAATTTATGTATTGAAGCAAAGATCAAGAGGGAGTACACAGTTCCTTACAACCCTCAGCAAAATGGAGTTGCAGAGAGGAAGAATAGAACCATCATTGAGGCAACCAAAGCAATGATACATGATCAGAAACTACCTATGACTATGTGGGCAGAAGCATGCATGACAGCAGTATATGTTCAGAACAGGAGTCCTCACTAGATTTTGAAGAACATAACTCCCGAAGAAGCCTTCACCGGAGAGAAGACTGAGATTGGACATTTCAGGATATTTGGGTGTCCAGTATACTTTCATGTACCCAAAGAGAAGAGATCTAAGCTAGACCCCTCAGGCAGAAAGGGTACATTTGTGGGATACAGTGAATCTTCAAAGGCATATCGAATCTACATCCCTAGTCAGAGACAAATTCAGGTGAGCACAGATGTCATCTTTGAAGAGGAGATAGCCTTTTGAAGATCCAGAGAATCTCAGATGGAGATAGACAGTGAACCAATACCCTCTCCCCCTTCAGCAGTTCAGAGGGAGACAACCATTCTTCCAGTTGATCCAATTGTTCCAGTTGATCTAGTTGCTCCAATTGATGTTCCCAGAGACATTGCAGTAGGCCATAAAAGACCTACATGGCCTCGAAAAACTCTGCAAAAGGAAGAGGGACATGCAACTCCTCAAGGCACATTTCAAGAGAGCAAGAGACCAAAGAGATTTTCGAACTATTTTTCAACCATGAGCCACATCATTGATTCAGAGCCTTCTTGTCATGGAGAAGCAACAGGTCAGCAGGTATAGCAAGATGCCATGGAAGAAGAGTATCAGTCCATCTTGAAGAATGATGTGTGGGATATTGTTTCGAGACCAAAAGGGAAGTCTGTAGTACCTTCCAAGTGGATCTATAAAATTAACCATGCAGCTGATGGAAGTGTCGAGAAATACAAAGCGAGATTTGTAGCTAGAGGATTCTCATAGATGGAGGGAATTGATTATGAGGAGACATTTGCTCAAGTATCCCGATACACCTCCATCCGTACTGTCATTGCACTAGTTGCATCCATGGGTTGGAAACTACATCAGATGGATGTAAAGACACCATTTCTCAATGGTGAGATTCAGGAAGAAGTTTACATCGAGAAGCCAGAAGGATTCGTGATACACAACGCAAAATCTCATACGTGCAGGTTCAAGAAAGCCCCGTATGGACTAAAGCAGGCACCTCGTGCTTGGTACCAGAAGATGGATGGACTCTTGATGAGTTTGGACTTCAACAAACGTGTTGTTGATCCAAACCTATATTATCACATTGTTGGTGACGAGTGCCTGATATTGGTCTTGTATGTGGATGCCTTATTCCTCACCGGTTCAAAAAGACTTATTGTTGAATGTAAGAGAGCATTGACTTCTAAATTCGAGATGAAGGCCCTGGGTATGATGCACTACTTCTTGGGACTAGAAGTATGGCAAAGGACTGATGAGATTTTCCTGAGTCAAGGAAAATATATAGTGGATATATTGAGGAAGTTCGGTATGACAGACTGCAAATCCATGCCTACACTAATGGTCATGGATTTGAAGAAAATGAACAATGTTTCTACTGATTCAGGCGAGATTGATCCACATTTATACCGACGGCTGATTGGATCTTTGATGTATCTGGTTAACACTAAACCTGATATATGCTATGTAGTGAATGTACTTAGTCAGATCATGAGTCAACCGAGACAGACTCATTGGATAGCAGCAAAACTTGTATTGAGATATCTACAAGGCACAGTTGGATATGGCCTGAGATATGCCTCCAGTATAGACATGAGTTTGCAGGGATATGTTGATGCGGATTGGGCAGGGAGTGGACCGAAAGAGCACATTCGGTTGTTGTTTTTCCTGGTGGTCTGCCATGATTTCCTGGTGCAGCAGGAAACAGAGCTCTATGGCCTTGAGTACCGCAGAAGCAAAGTATATAGCGTTGAGTGTGGCAGTCCGCGAAGTAGTGTGGCTTCGCAAGCTCCTGACAGATTTATTTGATCATGAGATGGATCCTACCATTATTCATTGTGATAACCAAAGATGTGTGAAGCTCTCTGAGAACCCTGTGTTTCACAATAAATCAAAACACAATGAGATAAAATATCATTATATCAGGAGACATGGTGCAGAGGAAAGCAGTACACGTATAGTACCTTCCTAGACATGAGCAGATTGCAGATATCTTCACCAAACCGCTTGCCAAGACAAAGTTCGAGTACTTCCGTGAGAGACTTGACCTACTGGAGTATGCCTCCCTAGCTGAGAGGGAGTGTTGATGATTACAGCTTATGAGACATCCTCCAGGACACGTTCTCCTCTAAGACTGAGTTGAGTCGACCTGTGAGAGAGCCCATGTGTTGGGTGTGCCCATGTGATGGGTGTGTCGTTCCTCTCTGGACTGAGATGAGACGATGTGTGCCCCTATGTGGGGTGAGGATGCCCATGAGATGGATGTGTCGTTCCTCTCTGGATTGAGATGAGACGATGTGTACCCCTGTGTGGGGTGAAGGTGCCCATGTGATGGGTGTGTGTCAGACTCTGGACTGAGTTGTTATGACGTGTGGTCTCCTGCCTTGTGGACTCAATTGAGTCAAGCTTGAGATGGTACTCTAGATGATTCTCCTGTGGACTCAGTGAGATAGAGATCTATTGAGTAGAACGTCCATGTGGTTGAGCACAAGTGGACGTGTCCCTAGTGGTTGAACACTAGTGGATGTGTGAAATCCCTTGCTATAATTTCTGAGAATAATATTTACCTGTAACCCTAATTGTGATGTAAAGGGTACAAGTCGGCCCCATCATATGTGAAACATAATTAATGTTTATTGTAATAATTAATTATTTTCTGAGTTATTGAGGTTGGCCCTGTTGTGCCAATAGACACCACTTTTGGTCTGTCCAATCTAGTATAAATAAAGGTGATTTGCCCATTGAGAAAACACATAAGTCACTTGTCATTTGGAACATTTATAGGGCTGAAGTGCGTACCTCTCTTGGGCGCAAGTTTCATGGTAGTAGAGCAGCCTCTTGTATGCATTAGGGTTTCATGGTTAGAGTATCTTCTCTTGAGAATATAGAAAAGGATTGTTGGGTTTTTCTCCCTTGTTGAGAAGGGTTTTCCCAGAATATTTCTTGTGTTCTTGTGCATGGTTATTATTCTTGTGATCTTGGTTATAGTTGCATTTGTTTATCATTCAAATACATGCTAAATGAAATAAACCTCATGCTTGAGCCTAGCATAGTGAAAATTCAACAACACGCTCTACCTTGGTTTGCATGATTTTCCAAGTTGAAGACAATAAGGGGCATTAAAAAGAAAATGCATAGCCAACAAGCACTCTACCTCGAAAAGCAGCATTAATTAATTAGTTATTTCTTTTATGGGTCTCTCACTTTTTTAGAGAGGCGTTTCATTGCTCTTGAGATCCCAGGGCGGGCTTTTATTGCATGATGTTTGTTCTAGGGAAACTCTGAGCCTAATGGCCCCTTCATCCCATGAAATGAGGTACATGCCCTTCTTGGATCAATAAGTCCGAGAACCCAAAAGATGACGAGACGAAATGGAAGAAGTACGAAAAGTGATAAGTATGATTGGAAATGGTACGATGTCTCTTCAAGGAACCTCCTAGTAGCACCCCATTCTCAAGGATGACCAACTTACTAAGACGAGATGACACCCACCAAGGTTAAATAAGGCAAAGGGTATAATTTCCAACAAACGTTCTGTAATCAAGCAAGGATTCTTTCCAACATATTCAAATGCTTCAATTATTAAAGTCACACTTAACATCAAACCAGACTTATTACCTCATGAAGCAAGACCTGTTGTCCTCTGGGGCCAGGTCGGTGTGATGGATGTTGCTCTGTTGTTGGTGATGACCGACGGTGCAAGTCAAGATAGGAGGGGCCTTGTGGGGCTCTACTAGTCAATCTGGCTCTCGACACTCCATGTCGAGTACCTGTGGTCCTCGAGACATGATCTTCTTAGTTACCCCTAGGCTGAGGGGGGTAACAATAACTCCAAGGAAATACATCCTTATACTCCCTGATGAGGGCTTCAATGTTCTATCTCTTTTCCACGCTACAATGTTTACCAAATCTGATGAGCTTGGGGATTTCTTTGGAGCCTATGTTGACTTCAATGCTTTCTTCAGGCTTGCTAGGATTACACAACTTCTTGGATCTATCATGCCTCCCCCTTCAAAACTAACCAAAGTGAAGACATATATCAAAGATGATATTATATCTTATGATGGAGCACCCCTTCTAAAGCATTATAACGGATATATTATTATAATAGAGGGATCACCCCCTTTATAATTATACACTAGCCTAAGTAAAAATTAAAGCATAGTCCAAAAGGTTTATGACAAGGTTGAATTATTAACCATGGTGTGACTTGGAGCTCATAAAAGGTAAGGGGTCGCCCCCTTCACTTACTCATACACTCAAATAAACACAAAAAAGTGAAAGTGACGTCATGGGCCACCCCATAATCCCCATTTGTCCCCTTCACTAAGCTAAAGTTGAAGTACTTAAGAAATCCACCCCCAAGTTATAACATGGCATGGTGGAGCATATTTTATAAGGAGAGTGCATTAGCATGACATCACCACATCGAGTTGAAACAAAGTGAAAAGGTGCTACTCCCTTTAAACCACAAAGTAGAGACATAAAAAATAAATATTTTATTCATAATGGTTCAAATAAAATAAAAAATGGGATTTAATAAAGCCACCCCCTTATCTTATGCCATGATATTGAAAAAATACTTAAGATGCCATGGGGGTGCACTAGAAAAGGTGACAAAGGAGGTGATGTGATGTGATGTGATGGGGTCACCTCATTCCTTAATGCTTGTTTTAAAACACATCGAATTTATGGAAAAGGGGGCAGACTTTGATCAAATAATGAAGCTGTGGGTTTATGGGGTGTCATAAAGGGACCGTAAGTCTTGATCTTGGTACATTAAAGCACATGCAACGGCGTTTATAGAGAACAACAACATAATACCAAGATGCTTTTGATTCTATGTGCCGCCATTCCTAAGCAGTGGAGCTCTCTTCCCTATTCGTTTTGAATATTTTTCATTTCATGGGCCGCTTAGGCATAAAGAAGTGGTCAATGGAGCCGTAGTTCAAGATATGACAATGACCGAGTAAGCATTTAAACCGTAGCATGGAGCCTCATTTCTATTTTGACTTGGTATGGTCAACATCCCATATTGGATCGATCCCTTAAAATTGAGCTTGTGGACTTTGTGAATTGATTTTATGGAGGAGGTTGTAACCACTTTATGCCATTTTTGGAAAGGGTTGTTGAAGAAGTTGTAAATCTATTAATTCTATTGAAAGGTTGTATTTAACTAACTCCATTGTTTATTACTATTGACTTAACTATTCGTGTTAGTTGGAGGAGATCATGTTATTTTTAATTTCCTAGAATATTTTATTGGAGGAAATTGAGATCTCAAGAAACTTCTTGTTGTCCTTAGTAAGTAAGTTGTTGGAGGAAATTGAGATCTCAACAAACTTATTGTTGTCTTTAGTAAGTAAGTTGTTGATAGTCTTATTTTATTTGTATTTCTTGGAGAAAATGATGGATCTGGAAAATTAAATCATATTTTATTGTATGAGGAGTTTGAGCTCAAACCTATATAAGGGTGTGCTCACTCCATTTTGAAGATGGATTGGATTGGAGAAGGATCTCAATTCTTCGGTGTCAATAGAAGAAGCTCTAAGCTATTGGATTGTTTGTTTCCTTTATTTTGTCCAAGTAATGGAGTGATGTATAAATGAATTCTTATGAATGGCTATAAGTTCTTTGTGCTATAATTGGGAATTTGTTTGCAGTTGTATGGATGTAAGGAAAGTCAAAGGCCAAGGAAAGGTGTTTCATCTTAATTGGAAAGGGCTAGGGTAATGGTTATCTTATCTCCCTTTTGTATCCTAGAAACATCACACATCCTATATCACTTGATTAGGTGTGTTTGTAGATAGCTTGTGGTAGAGGCCACCTTTGCAATTTGCTTTGAGTAGTGGATCTGTTATAGCCCCTCACTTGTAGATCAAACAACCAGATTAGGTTTGTAGTTCGCTTATCAATTGATTGTAGGCTGCCACCTAATCTTCCTTTGGAACCGCCTTCTAAGTGTACTTACATGACCCCATTGCCCAAGCAAATCAAAGGGGCACTGATTTCCCTTTTATCCACCACTCCCAACCATCTAAATTCCATTTTAATCTCTCCATCTATATTTATGTTGCTAGGCTTTCTCATAGTCCCACTATCCACTATACACATTAAGCTTGGTAACCCATACTGAAGCCCCCCTTGGTCAGGATTCCATTTACCTGTAGATTTTTTGAGGTACTATGAGGTTGCCCAACTGGTCTGTCTTTGACCTCTTGTTGGGCTCTAAGTTTTATCTTAAAGACTATCATTTGCAGTTGTTTTTGGACAGCAAACAGTCAAGTACTTTCTGCTCACAGTTTTGATGGTTAAGTGTCCTTTTGAGGTGCCCTTGCAAGTGTTTTATTATCCCAATGTTAGCACATGCAATATACTCAAAACAAATAACACTACCTCTAGATCTTTACAACTCTAAATGTTGATTTACAATTCTAAGCATG
>JASDQU010437095.1:23571-36796 GCA_032191745.1 Picea mariana | reverse complement strand
CAAATAACACTACCTCTAGATCTTTACAACTCTAAATGTTGATTTACAATTCTAAGCATGCATGAAATGAACACAGGTATTTTTGGTCAACATGACCTTGGATAAAACCCCCTGAGGAAAACCAGTTTGGAATGAAAGTGTATATAAGTGGTGTCTAAAGCATGATATACAACAAGTAATACAATATAAAGGAACTTGTATACATAGCAAGCTCCTCTTGAGTCTTTCCAAAGGACCCGATGAGATATGCGCCCAAGCTTAGTGCGCCCTCTCCCTTTGTTGCTCGATCCACTGAAATGAAGCACCCTCCTTCCTCTTTGACCCAATGAAGAAACCCCTCCACAGAAATCTGCTCTGATGTGTTGCCTCTCCACTGAAACAATCAGATATGACTTCCTCCAAGTATAGATGCTCCCTGCTAGCTGTGCACCCCCCTCCTATGGTGCACCCTCCTCCTCGCAAGTGTGATCACCACAAATAATATGGCCCCTAAGCCTTCATGAGCCCTCCATGAAAGGAGGCGCTCAAGCTCTCCTCTCCCATTGCTTCCATTCCCATCTCCTTGCCCTTCTCCAAGATCCTTTGGTGAACATACAAGTGAGAATGAGCCTCTCCTTGCCCTATGCACCCCTCTTAAGGAAACATAAGGAAACTTAAAAGATGGGTGGATGAGATCATCCCATCTCATCTCTAATCAAAGGTTGAGATCATCCCATAATAATATCAACTCAAAACCCACTTTACTCAAATTTCCATAGTTTCTCTTTATGTCCCTCAATTCACCCACAAAGTGAATTAATAGTCATTTTAGGCTAAAATGACCAAATTTCACTTTTGACTTAAATCTCCTAAGTCAAAGTGAAATTAGACATAAAGTACATGGTACATACTACAAAGTATTTCCCACTTGTGTTTAGAGGCTCACAAACACAAGGGGACCACTTTCCAAGGTACCCAAATCTCAACATTACCCTAGCCCAAAGTGCAGAGGAGAGTTGGCGAGGTGACAGTGGCCAACCTCCTAGTTCCACAAGTCTAGCACCGATCTTTGGGACTTTGAGGAAAGGTGTTGGTTTGTGTGTTTCGTACCTATCTTTTACTGAAATTTTACTATATGCAAATGGACCCTTGTCAGATGTTTTGTTTGTATAGCTTACAAATCTACATCGGACACGTGGTCAAAGGATCAACTTGTTGAATTTTGGTGTACCTTGGGAAGTGGTCCCCTTGTGGTTTTAGGTCTCTAACCACAAGTGGGAAATACATTCGGACTATGTACCTTGTACTTTATGTCTAATTCCACTTTGACTTCACTTAAGTCAAAAAGTTGGAATTTTGTCACTTAAGGCAAAAGTGACTAACTATTCACTAAGTGGGTGAATGAGGGGACATAAAGTGAACTTAGGAAACTTAACCCAAAGTAGATTTTGAGTTGAGAGACTTTTGGTGAGATCTCAACCACGGATTAGAGATGGCTTGGAGTGATCCTAGCCATCCAATCTAAGGTTTCCTTATAGGACCTAAGGAAACTTATTCACTCATTTGTTCACTTGGAGAGTTTGAGAGGAGCAATGGAGATGGGAATGGAAGCATTGGTTGAGGGAAGCTTTAGCACCTCCTCCCATGGAGGACTCATGGAGGCTTAGACCCTCATTATTTCTTGGTGAGAGCTATTGCTTCGAGGAGGGTGCACTCTAGGAGGAGGGCACACACTTAGCAGGCACTAGGAGGACTTGTGCTACTTCAGATCTGTTTGGTTCATGGTGTAGGAGGCACACAACTAGTTGATTGTGTGCAAGGGATTCTTCATTGGGCCAAGGAGGAGGTAGGGCGCATCACTTCAGTGGATAGAGCAACAAGGAGGGAGGGCGCACTTTCCTAGCCACATTTTTCTTGGAACCTATGTTACAAGCTTGAGAGGACCTTGCTATCATACCAGGTTCTATTGTATTGTATTCCTTGTTGTATTCATTACTAGAGATCACCATTATATATACTTTCATTCCAAATTGGTTTTCCACGGGGGGGTTTTATCCAGGGTCGTGTTGACCAAAAATACTTGTGTCCTATTTTCATGCATGCTTAGAGTGTAGATCAACATTTCATTGTCGTAGAGATCTAGAGGAGTGTTACTTGTTTTGAGTTATATTGCATGTGCTAACCACCGGTTCGAAAACACTTGCAAGGGCACCTCAAAGAACACTTGACCATAAAAATTATGAGCAGAAAAGTACTTAACTGTTTGCTGTCCTAAAACAGCAGCAAAGGACAGTTTGGAGATAAAACTTAGAGCCAAATTTCAGGTCAAAGACAAACCTGTTTTGGAAGCCTCATAGGACCTCATTTTTCATCATGGTATCAGAGCTTTGGTGGCGAACACTTCCTGATTTCTAGAGCATACAGTTGGCAGTTTCTTGACAGCTTGTTGGTAGATTTTTGGGATAGCTTGTTGACAATTTGTTGGCACATTTGTTGGACAGTATGTAGGACTGTTTTGGACCTAGTTGACAGCCTCTTATCACACCTGTGGTGACAGGAGTAAGGCTGAGTTTGGACAACCTCTTTTCACACATGTGTTGACAGGAGTGAGGTTGTACTCTGGACAGTCTCTTTTCACACCTGTGTTGACAGGAGTGAGATTGTACTCTTTTGTAGTTGTAGCATCACTGTGAGTTCAGTAGATAGCCATGTCAGTGTCTCAGATGAGGGCAGAGAATAGGCTAGCCGGAGATAGCAATTGGTCCCCTTGTAAGACTAGAATCATATTCGTCTTGGAGGACCTTGAACTATGGGATATAGTTCAAGCTCCCGTGGTGATTCCTCCTGCACATGCTCCATCTCGATTGTTGAATGCATATTTCAGGAAGAAGAACACCAAGGTGAAGAGGACTATTTGTGATGCATTGAAAGACCACATCATACCCCACTTGACTGGGAAAGACTAAGCCTTTGAGATATGGGCCTCATTGTGCAAGCTTTACCAGAGTGCCAATCAGAACCGGAAGATGGTTCTACAGGAAAAACTCAGGAGCATTCAAATGCTCAAGACAGAGCTGGTCACTTCATACCTTGGCAGATTCATTCAGATTCGAGATGAGTTAGCAACAGCCCGGGAGGTCATGCCTACTTGGGAGACTTTGGGACGACTTCATTCAAGAGGAGTTGAGATGCAGCTCTGGGTCTTCAGGACAGCAGCAGATATCTAAGGGTGATGAGGATCTTTCTCTTTGGACAAAGGGCAAGAAGAAGGTCGGCAAGAGTACTTGACAGGGTCCCAAGATGGGGGCCAAGCCACAGGGAGAGAGTGGCAATGGGCAGAAGAGGGATATGAGCAAAGTGAAGTGCTTTGCTTGTAAGAGGATGGAGCACTATGTTGGACAGTGTCCCAACAGGAAAAAGAGGTCGGGTGGTACAGCAGCTACAGCAGATGAGGCAGAGTTTCAAGCACAGTTTGAGAGGGAGTGTGCCTTCCTTATTTGTTGCACTTCAGTTGAGTCTACACCTAGCATTTGGTATATAGACAACGGGGATTCGAGCCACATGACTGGTATTAGAGAGCATTTCTCCGACCTCAGAGATCCAGAGGTCAGGATGGAGATTGCTCTTGGTGATGATTCCATAGTCAGAGTTGTTGGGCATGCCACAGTTACTTTTCAGAGGAAGAGTTTGCCACCCATTTCGTTCAGGGATGTGTTGTACATCCATGGGCTAAAGAAGAATTTGATATCAATTTCACCCTCCAGGATAGGGGTCTTGAGGTGTCCTTCAGAGGGACAGAGGTCCTCATACACCCTAGGGGTCTCGTCTCAGCTCAGGGCAGGTGATTGGAGTGAGGCATGGAAAACTATATAGATTGTTTTTTCATCCCCTGCATGCTTTGGCATCAAGTAGTGACAACAACACTTAGTTGTGTGAGTTGTGGCATCGGCGGATGACTCACCTTCATCATGGGGCTCTTAGAGGGCTAAGAGAGGTTGTGACAGGAGTTTCACAGTTCATCTTAGAGCATCAGGATGTGTGCTTGGTAAGTTTACCAAGGTTGTTTTCCCCAATAGTGACACCAGGTCAACTGGGATACTGGATTTAGTACACACAGATGTGTGTGGATCCGTGTCTTGTTCGTCCTTCAGTGATTGTGAGTACTATCTCACATTCATAGATGACCACTCAAGGAAGGCCTGGATCTATTTCCTAAAGGCCAAGAGTGAGGTCTTCAAAAGGTTCCAAGTGTTCAAAGCTCTTGTGGAGAACCAGACAAGAAAGAGGATCAAGGTCTTGCGGTCAGACAAAGGAGGTGAGCATGCCTCCACAGAGTTTGTAGACTTCTATACCCGTGCAAGGATCAGAAGATAGAAGACCGTGCCTTACAACCCCCATCAAAATGGGGTTGTTGAGACAAAGAACAGGGCGATTACAGGTGCAGTTAGATCTATGCTTCATGATCAGATTTTCCTTTATACCTTTGGGTTGAGGTGAGTGTTTCTGCAGTTTATCTGCAGAACAGAAGTCCCCACAGAATTTTGGGGAAGAAAACTCCTGAGGAGGCCTTCACTGGTAGGAGGCCCGATGTTGAGCATATCAGGATTTTTGGATGCTTGACATACTCTCATGTCCCCTCAGAGAAGGGGACAAAGCTAGACCCCACAGCCCAACAGGTGATCTTTGTTGGTTACTGAGAGGTCTCAAAGGCCTACCATATCTACATTCCATCACAACGGAGAGTGGTGGTGAGCAGAGATGTTAGATTTGAGGAGGGTAGAGATTCCAGAAGGTCTCTCGAGTCGAGAAACAGTATTGAGGAGGTTGTAGAGACACAGATTGATGTTTCAGAGGGAGCACACCCTCAGGTGTCGAGTGCACCAGTTTCAGGGGTGGCAGGGTCACCTTGCACAACTTCAGGTTCACAGTTGCAGGGGGGGTTCAGGTAGAGGGTGCAAAATCTTCAGGATCTCAAAGTGTTGGGAATAGATCTGAGGCAAAGACTCTTGGGCGAGGAGATCTTACTTCTCCCTTGGTTACTTCAAAGAAGAGGAAACTGAGATGGTTTCAGCAGACCCCGAAGAAAGCCAAGGAGAATGTAGGAGAGCCCAAGAGACAGTTCAGAGAGAGCAGAGCACCAGAGACGCTTGGGTCCTACTTGGCGATGGTGAAGAGCATCACAGATGTAGAGCCCAAGACATTTGCGCAGGAAATTGACCAACAGGTTTGGCGAGAGGCCATGCTAGAGGAGTATGACTCCATTATGCGCAATGATGTATAGTAGGTGGTGTCGAGGCCAGAGGGGAAGTCAATTGTGACTTCTAGATGGTTGTACAAGACCAAGTATCCTGCATATGGAAGCATAGAGAAACACAAGGCCCCGTTTATGGCGCGTGGATTCTCTCAGGTAGAGGGAGTTGATTATGATGAGACATTTGCACCAATTGCGAGATACACTTCCATTCGGAGTATTATTGCCATAGCGACAGAGATGGGTTGGAGGATACATCTGATGGATGTAAAGACTGCATTTCTCAATAGCTTTAATGAGGAGGAGGTGTACATTGAGAAGCCACAGGGGTTCGAGGTGTGTGAGAGAGTCTCACGTGTGCCTTCTGAGAAAGGCATTGTATGGTTTGAAACAAGCTCCCGGAGCTTGGTATTCACGCATTGACTCATATTTGCTTCAAATGGGATTTCAGAAGAGTGATGTTGATCCTAACCTCTATTTCATCATTAGAGGTGAGGACATGCTCATTCTCATTTTATATGTGGATGACTTGTTCATCACAGGAGCGGAGCATCTCATAGCTGAGTGCAAGCGGGGTCTTGCATCAGAGTTTGAGACGAGTGACATCGGGTTGCTGCACTATTTCTTGGGCATGGAGGTATGGCAGGAGGAGGTTCACATCTTCCTGGGACAGGGGAAGTATGTTGCAGACATTTTGAGAAGATTTCAGATGGAGGATTGCAGGCCTATGTCGACACCCATGGTCACCAACTAGAAGAAGCTTAGCGCTTCAGATTCCCAGTTGGTGGATGCTACATGATATAGACAGTTGATCGGATCGTTGATGTATCTAATCAACACTCAACCAAATATTTGTTTTTCCATGAACACTCTCAGCCAATACATGGTGGAGTCGAGGAGTGGTCACTGGATTGGGGGAAAACATGTTTTGAGGTACATGGCAGGTTCAGTGGATTATGGTCTGGACCACGTCAGAGGGGATGGAGTGAGTTTGGTTGGCTACACAGACTCGGACTGGGAAGAAAGTGCCATTGACAAGAAGCGCACCTCAAGGTATTGTTTTGGCTTGGGGTCAGGACTTGTTTCCTGGTACAGCCGGAAACAGAAGTCAATTCCTTTGAGTTCAATTGAGGCAAAGTATATGGTGATCACTCAGGCCAGTTACAAAGCCATTTTGCTTTGTAAGTTGTTGGTAGTATTATTTGGTTAGTAGTTTCCTCCGACTATCATTCACTGCGATAATCAGAGTTTTATCAAACTCTCTGAGAAGATGGTATTTCATGACACGTCGAAGCATATAGAGATCAGATACCACTTCATCAGAGATTGGGTTCAGCGAGGGGCAGTACAGCTTTAGTATATTCTGACTAATGAGCAGGTTGCAGATATTCTCACCAAGGCCCTGCCAAGGGGAAAACATGTCTACTTCAAAGACAAGATGGGCTTGGTGAGAAACACTTTCCTTAGTAAGAGGGACTGTTGATTTTCAGTGTACTTTGGGAAGTGGTCCCCTTGTCGTTTTAGGTCTCTAACCACAAGTGGGAAATACATTGGGACTATGTACATTGTACTTTATGTCTGATTCCACTTTGACTTCACTTAAGTCAAAAAGTTGGAATTTTGTCACTTAAGTCAAAAAGTTGGAATTTTGTCACTTAAGGCAAAAGTGACTAATTATTCACTAAGTGGGTGAATGAGGGGACATAAAGTGAACTTAGGAAACTTAACCCAAAGTGGGTTTTGAGTTGAGAAACTTTTGGTGAGATCTCAACCATGGATTAGAGATGGCTTGGAGTGATCCTAGCCATCCAATCTTAGGTTTCCTTCTAGATGGTTCAAGAGGGGCGCATAGGGCCTAAGGACGCTTATTCATTCATTTGTTCACTTGGAGAGTTTGAGAAGAGCAATGGAGATGGGAATGGAAGCTTGAGTGCCTCCTTCCATGGAGGACTCGTGGAGGCTTAGACCCTCATTATTTCTTGGTGAGAGCTATTGCTTGGAGGAGTGCGCACTCTAAGAGGAGGGCGCACACTTAACAGGCACTAGGAGGACTTGTGCTACTTCAGATCTGTTTGGTTCATGGTGGAGGAGGAACACAACTAGTTGATTGTGTGCAAGGGATTCTTCATTGGGCCAAGGAGGAGGTAGGGCGCATCACTTCAGTGGATAGAGCAACAAGGAGGGAGGGCAAATTCTTCTTCGAACTTGTGCTACAAGCTTGAGAGGAGCTTGCTATCATACCAAGTTCTATTGTATTATATTCCTTGTTGTATTCATTACTTGAGATCACCATTATATATACTTTCATTCCAAACTGGTTTTCCCCGAGGGGTTTTACCCAAGGTTGTGTTGACAAAAAATACTTGTGTCCTATTTTCATGCATGCTTAGAGTGTAGATCATCATTTCAGTGTTGTAAAGATCTAGAGGAGTGTTACTTGTTTTGAGTTATATTGCATGTGCTAACCACCAGTTCAAAAACACTTGCAAGGACACCTCAAAGAACACTTAACCATAAAAATTATGAGCAGAAAAGTACTTAACTGTTTGCTGTCCTAAAACAGAAGCAAAGGACAGTTTGAAGATAAAACTTAGAGCCAAATTTCAGGTCAAAGTCAGACCTGTTTTGGCAACCTCATAGGACCTCAGTTTTCTTCACAACTACGGTCTTATCAGCATCAAATTCATAAATTTTGTCATTAAAATCAGAAAAAAAGTTGAGGTATAAAGAAGAAAATAAATAAAATGGAACTGAGTACTTATAGAAATTGGAATGGTAAGCATACTTATAAATTTGTTGTGCAGCACATGAATTGGCAAAAATCATCATTTCAGCTACAATCCAGTTCATCTGGAAAAGATAACCAAAAATCATACAAAGTAATCAGCACAAAACTCAGTTATTGAATAACATTATGAGCTTAATTTAGTTTAATGTAAATATTAACAAGGGAACAAACTTGGACAATGGGACTGCAAAAAGTGCACGTAAAAATAAAGTGAGCATTGGGAGTGCTAAAGCATCTCCAAGAGAAAAAGTACAGGGAAAAGAGAAATCCTATCTGGAGTGCCCAAACAACTCTAAGACGGGGAAAAAGCAATAGAAGCAGACAAGGGAATACCATAATGAAGTGACACCAACAGTTAAATGAACAAAAGGTTCGAGTGGAACGAGTGTACTCACAGGAAGATCAAGCTTTGTCTTAACATGCACTGGTTCTCTACCTTCATCAACATCAAAAGATAACTCTGTACTTGATAGCTCCAAGGCACCTTGTGATTCTCGATAAGATCGCCGAATCTGTTAAAGGATTTTGAAATATGGTTTCAAGCTGAACAGTCAGAAATTTAGCTGTCAAAATAGCATCATCAGAGAATCCAATTACTAATCAACTCAAAACCACACAATATTAACAAGATGCCAAACATTGAACACCAATTGGAGCCTTCTTCTTGGATCAAGCTAATGGATTTCTTTACGCAATGTTATATTATGACATGTATGTAGCCAATTAGTCAGAAACCTACAAATGCAGATAATGAAAACAACTTGGGCTCAGAGAAATTGCCTTGTGGAACTAAACCGAATACCCTAATTAGTAAATGTCAGGCACTGCTTTATTCCTGTAAAATACAGGCACTTTCATTCAGAGTTCAATAATGGTGCTTTCTGAAAAGGCACACTAAATGATGGTCCACTGCACTGAGCTGTCTGGAACAGCTTCTTGTCTACTTGACAAGCATTAATTCTTCAAAGCTTATAATATAGATAGTAAGTTAGAAAGAAGCAGAAACATCGAACCTAATGAATAGAGGAGAAATATTTGTCAAATTTGCATGGACCATTCTTCTGAAAAAAACACTAGAAAGGAGGGTTGGATCTCTCAAAAAGAAGAAAATGGATTATACTAGCATTCTTAATTAAAATAAAGCTAACACTGGAAGACATTATTAACATAAGTATACAAAATGCAAGGGAGTTGTTAAGGTGTCACCAACTTAGTCTAGGTCTAAATCTATATGATAGCATTGTAGCAATACAGTTGAATAATAAAATATGCATCCAATATCATATAGCTTTGAACCAATGTGAGCCATGATCATTTCCAAGCACCATGTCATCCAAAATTTGTCAAAGAGCGTCATCTGATGATCAAGGTCTCATCAAAGAAGATATGTAGGGTGTGGTTCTTACGGAAAAGGGTGCAGGTGCCGTCGCAGTTAGAGGAAGGCCAGCTTCTTACAGTGAAGGACATAGCGGTAAGATTTCTTGATGCAGGTGTAAGATGGGGGGGTCATTCATGAACATGAAACAGATGTATTTATGAGAAGTAAACATTTCTCATCAAACTAGCAGTTCATCGGGAAAGAACCAAGGGTACTGGTATGTGCATATTGCTAAATGGAGTGGAGATATGAGTCAAGGACTAGTTCCCCTAGGACATGGGAAAGAATCTTGTGTTTGGTTGTGGTTGTGTCCATGTAATGTCCCCCACCTCTTGATGAAGAGGCTAGGGCGCACCTCTCATTTCATCTTGGATATTTGGTATTTGCTTGTTGATGCTCTTGAGCATACAGTTTTGAGGGTTTTGATATTACAAACCCTAGAGAACAACTCAGTGGTGAAAGATCCCATTAGTTCCAAGCTTGGTCTCAGGGATGAAATACTCCACCTACACCATTCTACATCCTTCATCTATTCAAGAAGATCAGCAGGGCCATACCAGTTAGGGTTTTCTAGTAGGGGCGCATCATTTGTTGAAGAAGAGTTCGATCCAGCCTATTGAGGAAGCCTTGGGAGATTTCAGGATTAGGGTTTTGCTTGCAGGCCCCATTAGGGTTTTGCTTACAGGTCCTTGCTCATCAGTTTGGGGACTTCTTTGAGGAGTCATCACGTTCCTACCATTTTCTGCAGGTTGGGATGGTTTGGGAGGTAGAGGACGATCGGGTGATTCGGTGTTTTCCAAATCTAGGAGGCCATAGCCCAGATCTGACCTTGGAACTTCTCTCAAGGGTTTGTGACTGTCTGATCTATCATCCTAGAGAGTTTCAGTGGATTCAGAACCCTTTTTCAGCTAGGCCAAATTATTGGCCATATTCAAGGTTTCAGGGGGGTCGTACCAGTTTGGGGTTTCTGCAGTTTAAGGAGGAGGCTTTATTGTTTGAGCTCCATACATCAGGAGGAGGCTATCATTGCCCTGATCTATCATTGGGAGGAGTTTAGCATCATTTGGGGGTCTTCATCTTCAGGAGGGTCGAACCCTTGGTCTTTATTGTCTTCAGCAGGTCGTACCAGCAGCTTGAGGGTTAGGCTAAACCCTAGTTTTGTAGTGGAGCATTCATCTTCTATTGCAGCCTTTGGGAGGCTTGATTTGTATCTCCGGGAACATTTTGTATTCAGCTTTTATTATTGTCTTGAAGCCATCTGAAGTTATTCCAAATCTGCTTCTCTGTCTGTATCAGGAGCTTGATTTCTTATAATAAAGTTCAGATGTTGTTTGTGGTTCCTATCTTGTGTATTATTGAAGATCTTCATATGTTGCAATGATTCTTGTATAAACTGTGGTTGAATAACTGAATAAACCCTAAGGCCGAATTGTTCATGGCCAACCTGCATACACAACAGTTAATAATCAAATCAGTGGTTAGTTAGTGTTTCCAAGCAAAAAAAATTGGCTTGGGAACATTACAGTGATATCAGAGCTCTAATCCTCCAAACCTGTGAGGATTAGCGCATGCAGAGGTACAGTGGTATCTTTATGGGCAGAAGTAAGAAGCAGACCAGTGAAACAGAAGCCGAAATGGAGGGTTTAGGGGATGACAGTGAGCCACAGGGCTTGGCTTACTTAGCAGCTGAATTCCATAAAACCCTAAATTGTACAGAAAGCACCCTAGTCCATCATTTACAGGAAAACCAGGAGACAAACCGAAAGGGACAAACCGAAATCACTGAGACCTTGAAGAAGGTAGATGGGAATCTAAGGAAGATTGATGAGAACCAAACTCGGATAACCGAGCTATTGATGCAGATGACTCATCAAGGGAAAGACCCTGAGATGTATGGAAGCAAAGAAGTTGGTGGATCCCATGGTGGAAACAGGTATAATCCAGAAAAGGCTCCCAGGTCCGAGGGAAGCCATGGAGGGGATACGTCACATGGACAGATGGGTAGCAAGGCTACCCCTAGACTGTATTTGCCCACATTCACAGATGAACAAGTACAGCATGAGCTGGTGGATGACTTTGTTGAGCAAATGGCGCAGTGTACCAAGGAGTACCATGACTTGGATATGATAATTCAGAGGCAGATGTCCTTGGATCAATACTACCAACTCAAGTTCAAAAACAAGCCCAGGCCGAACCACAGAAGCAACTATGAGTTTGAACGAAGAGCAAGGAAGATGGAGATCCCATACTTTGATGGTACAGCCAAGATAACAGCACAGGCACAGGTACATAAGTTGGACACTTATCTGCAGCTTAATCTCATGAGGGAGATGGAAGCCATCAAATATGCCACTATGTACTTGGATGGCAAGGCTCATGATTGGTGGTATCATGGACTCACCACACTAGGCCACAATCAGATAGTGACCTACACAAAATTCACTCAGAGGCTCATTGACAGATTTGATCAGGGGGATCCTGAACTGCACTTCCGGGAGCTCACACAGCTCAAGCAAACAGGAGCAGCAAAGGTATACATTGAAGAATTCCAGAGACTGGCAGTCATGGTGCAGGATATATCACCGACCAGACTCATGATGCTCTTCACTGAAGGGTTGATGAAACCCTTGAAGGGTTGGGTAAAGGCTTTTAAGCCTACAAACCTACAGGATGCTATTGGAGGACGAGGGACCTAGGACCAGCTGCCAAACCAAAATTTGTGCCTAGACCACCTCTTAACACCGGAGGAAGAGATCAGAGACTGCCAATGAACCCAGGAGGACGTGACCCAAGGGGTTTTGACAGGGGTCGTGGCAGAATGGATGAGAACACCAGGAGGGAACTGAGAAGGAAGCAACTTTGCTTCACTTGCAAGGAGCCATGGAACCCATCACACAAGTGCATGGGTCGTGGCCAAGTGCACTACATAGAAGTGACTTCAGACAATGAGGAAGAGGAAGATTGCAGACAAATACAGAACATGCAGGCCGAAACCAAAGAGACAGCAGAGGAGGAGATCATAGGACATGATGGTACGGTTGAAGAGAAAGCCACCTTGGCATCTATCAATGGGGTGCCCAAATATAACACCTTTAGGATGAGAGGAGTCTTGCAAGGGCAGAAGGTATCAGTATTGATTGATGGAGGAGATTCTCACAACTTCATTGACTCAGCATTGCTGCGGAGGAGGCATATACCCACGGTTGAATTTGAAGGGTTCAAGGTAGAGGTAGCAGGTGAAAGCACTATGCCTTGTGACAGGTACATTCCAGGTATGAAGCTTACATTGGGTAGGCATGAGCTGATACAAGATGTCTATGTGATGGACCTTCCGGATACTAACATAATCCTTGGAGTTCAATGGCTCAGTACATTGGGGCCCATCACCACCAACTACAAGACCATGGAGATGTCTTTTACAGAGGAGGGTGGACGAACGGTAATGCTCCGAGGCATGACAGGTAATTCTGCCAAGGTAGTTACGGCCAAGAGGATGGAGGCCATCTTCAGGAGGGAGGAGATAGTGTATGCAGCAGAATGTAGGATTTTAGCATGTGTGGACGAGCAGGGCAAGGTTTACTACACTCCAAAAATCCAAGAGTTCCTTGACAAACACAGCAAAGTGTTTGGACGAGGGTTGCCGAAGCGTCCCCCCCCCCCGATCCAGACCCCCGAACTATGCTCCGAGCAGAAGCATCCCAGAACCGCGCTCCCCCCCACGCTTCGGACCGGTCGAACCGCGCTCTCGACCTGTCTCAGACGCTCCATGCCCTTTGTCGAAGCACCACGCTCCCAGTCCGCTCCAGAAGCTACAGGACCCGCTCCCGAC